>CAUYON010072792.1:0-135064 GCA_963573935.1 Arctocebus calabarensis | reverse complement strand
ATCTCTATAAAGAGAACTATGAAACTTTAAGAAAAGAAATAGCTGAAAATGTTAACAAATAGAAACATGCTCATGGCTGGGAAAAATCAACATTGTTAAAATGTCTATACTACCCAAAGCAATATATGATTTTAATGCAATTCCTATCAAAGCTCCATTGTCATATTTTAAAGATCTTGACAAAATAATACTTTGTTTTATATGGAATCAGAAAAAGCCTCGAATAGCCAAGACATTACTCAGAAATAAAAACAAAGCAGGAGGAATCACGCTACCAAACTTGAGACTGTACTATAAAACGATAGTGATCAAAACAGCATGGTACTGGCACAAAAACAGAGAGGTAGATGTTTGGAACAGAATAGAGAACCAAGAGATGAATCCAGCTACTTACCGTTACTTGATCTTTGACAAACCAATTAAAAACATTCAGTGGGGAAAAGACTCCCTATTTAACAAATGGTGCTGGGTGAACTGGCTGGCGATCTGTAGAAGACTAAAACTGGACCCACACCTCTCACCATTACCTAAGGTAGAATCTCACTGGATTAAAGATTTAAACTTAAGACATGAAACTATCAAAACATTAGAAGAAAGTGCAGGGGTTTTAAATCAAACATACTCCTATCTCATGATAACAACCTAATAACTAATACTGTTAAGTACTCACAGTTGACCCTTGAACTACATGGGGTTTAGAGTGCTAACCCTTCTGCCCCCTGTACAGTTGAAAACCTATGTATAACTTTTGACTCCTTAAAAACTACTACCAGCTATACCTAACTTGAAGCCTTAACCAATAGCATAAATAAAAAAGCCACTTGACAAAAAAAAAAAAGAAAGTGCAGAGGAAACTCTGGAAGGAATTGGCTTGGGTGAATATTTTATGAGGAGGACTCCCTGGGCAATTGAAGTAGTATCAAAAATACACTAGTGGGACCTGATCAAACTAAAAAGTTTCTGTACAGCCAAGAACATAGTAAGTATAGCAAGCAGGCAGCTCTCAGAATGGGAGAAAGTATTTGCAAGTTATGCCTCCGACAAAGGTTTAATAACCAGAATAACCAGAGAACACAAATGTATTAGCAAGAAAAGAACAAGTGATCCCATCTCAGGGTGGGCAAAGGACTTGAAGAGAAACTTCTCCAAAGAAGACAGGTACATGGCCTACAGACACATGAAAAAATGCTCACCATTCTTAATCATCAGAGAAATGCAAATCAAAACTACTTTGAGACATCACTTAACTCCAGTAAGATTACCCCACATGATAAAATCCCAAAACCAGAGATGTTGGTGTGGATGTGGAGAAAAGGGAACACTTCTACACTGCTGGTGGAAATGCACACTAATACATTCCTTTTGGAAGGATGTGTGGAAAGTACTTAGAGATCTAAAAATAGACCTTCCGTTTGACCCTATAATTCCTTTACTAGGTATATACCCAGAAGACCCAAAATCATATTATAACAAAGAAATCTGTACCAGAATATTTATTGCAGCCCAATTCATAATTGCTAAGTCATGGAAGAAGTCCAAGTGCCCATCGACCCACGAGTGGATTAATAAATTGTGGTACATGTATACCATGGAATACTATGCAGCCTTAAAGAAAGATGGAGACTTTACCTCTTTCATGTTTACATAGATGGAGCTGGAATATATTCTTCTTAGCAAAGTATCTCAAGAATGGAAGAAAAAGTATGCAATGTACTCAGCCCTACTATGAAGCTAATTTACGGGTTTCATATGAAGGCTATAACCCAACTATAGCACAAGAATATGGGAAGGGAGGGGAGGAGGGAGTTTGGGGTGGAGGGAGAGTAATTGGTGTGGCCATACCTATGGTGCATCTTAGAAGGGTACAGGGGAAACTTACTAAATGCAGAATACAAACGTCTTCATACAATAACTAAGAAAATGCCATGAAGGCTATGTTAAACAGTTTGATGAAAACATTTCAGATTGTATATGAAACCAGCACATTGTACCTCTTTTTTTTTTATGGAATCATAGCTGTGTACATTAGTTTAATCATGGGGTACAGTGTGCGGGTTTCACATACAATCTGAGATATTTTCATCAACCTATACCTCTTGATTGCACTAATGCATGCAGCTATGATTTAAAAAAAAACTAATCAGCACTTCAATAACATTTCCATACTTTATGAAAATAGTAAACATTAGTAATAATGCAAAAATAACTGAGAAGAGAAAAAAAAGAAATGTAATCCCCAATGTAACAGTATTAGGAGGTGTGGCCAGGGTAAAACACGATTGTAAGAGGGATTTTACCTAACAAATGCAATCAGTGTAACATGGTTTCTTGTACCCTCAATGAATCCCCAACAATTAAATAAATAAATAAATAAATAAGAGGTATGGCCTTTGGGAGGTGCCCTCATGATTGAGATCGCACCATTATAAGAGGGCTCATAGTTGAAGAGTGCTCTGTTGTACAAATCCCATTCATGAGGGATCACCTGTCAAGATCTAATTACCTCCCATTGGCCTCACCTCCAAAGACTATCATGTTGGGGTTAGGGTTTCAATGTATGAATTTGAGGGGGACACAAACACTCAGTCATACCAATGTTTAGAACAGATTATCTCCACATGTCCACTTCCATTTATTGTCCCCACTGCTAAAGCAATCTCTATTCCATAACTGGAAGGTAGGAAGTGTGGATGCTTTCTATCTCCAGTCCCTGGATGGAGCCAAATTCAGAGGCTCTTCTTAGTCTTGGAAAAAATTTTGCCTGTGATTGAGCTGTGCTTATATTCCCTCACCTTTCCCACCCAGTTAGCAATGGGTGTTGGGTATGAGGGAAGGCAGTGGGGATGAGGATGTGGGTCCTGTATGACAAATTTGATAAACTCCTCATTGTGCTCATACCTGGACAGGGGTCTTGGAAAAGTTGGGAAAGTTTGACAAGGGATCTTGACACCTGAATCAGTTGGGATGAATAGTCTAGGTAGGTCTCAATAACAGTCTTCAAGTATTTGAAGAAATTATCTTCTGGAAGAAAGATTAGACTTATGTTGCTCTAGGGGACAAGTCTATGAGCCTTAGATAAAAGTTACATGGTGGGTGATTTCTGAAGAGCAGCAATATGCCTTCAGATAGAAAAGCAAAATATAAAATGAGAGAAAGAATAAAATAGCATGAAAAAGGGCCCATTCCAAATTTCCACCTTTTAAGCTGGAACCAGCTTGAAATACTACTCTCAAAAGGTTACCCTTTGCCCTGCAATGTAAAGACAGTTCTACATGATATGGACAAGCTAGAGATGAGGCTTGCTGACATGAAATGCCTAGGTCCAATTCAGCAAAGTGCAAATTTGGAAGCCTGAATTATTTTTGTATGTCTAATTCAAGGTACCTTTAAAATTATCAACCCTTGCCATGGCCAAGGCAGTATGAGATCTCAGAAACGTGTATATAAGAGCAACCTGGCTCAAAGCAGGTGATGCTTCTAAGCAGCACCTTGATAAGAAATAAAACCAACACATTGTATCCCACGATTGCATTAATGTACACAGATGTACATTATGATTTAATTAAAAAAAAAGGAAGAAAAGAAATATAAGACATTATAGCTTCTGTTTCTTTGAAGGTGATCTTAGTTACTCACAGAAAAGAAATGCCAGCCGAATACATATAGCTACATTTAGTGAGGCTGAAGTTCCTTTTTGTCAAATATTTCCTCAAATAATATTTTCTGGAAGGACAACATAAACAGACATTTGCAAGAAGGACCATGTGAACCCCAAATACTATAAAAGGAAGTAAATTTGGTCTAGGAGTGGAGTATGTATTTGAGGTTTTATTTTATACCAAGTTGCAATTATGCATTGTATGGCCTTATCAATAAAATGAGCTATAATTAAATCCCTGTTTTTTCAAATGTATGTCCTTGGACCCCTTAGAATTACCCAGGATATTTATAAAATTGCAAATTTGGGTTCTACCCAAGACCTACTGAATCAGGAGCTTTGGAGGTAGAAGCCAGGAATCTACATTCTGATATAAAGAGCCCAGGAAATTCTGACTCACACCCAAAGTTTGAGAACTACTGGATCAGAAAGTTACTAATATCACTTTCACCCTGAGCATTTTCTCATTCAATGATTTTTCGTCCCTCCATAAAGGAGCTGGCCAAAGGTTTGGCCCTCTGCATTTTATCCTTTGTGAAGAGGCCTACGATGACCACTTGTTGGTTTGCAATGGATGGAGATTCCCAGGAGGCAGGTCTTTCAGTTTTAAAACCAGGCTGGTCCAGATAGACTAAAGCAAATTGGTCACCCCACAGGACCCAGCTTGAATGGTTTTATTTTATTCCACTGCAGAGACCTACCAGGTCACAAAAATGCCACCTACTCCTCTTATGCCAGCCACACACTTGTAACAGAATTATTTCCCCCCAGCACTCTGTTTAGCAAAAGGTCAAGCAGCATTTGTCCCTGCACCCCTCCCAGCCCCAGTGTGAGGATCAGCCCAGAAACCATGCTGCCCGCTCATTTGCTCCCAGTAAAGATGGAGAGGGGTGGTCTTTAGTCTCGGAGGAGTTGTCAGGGAGGTTTTAACCAGCCGCTCTCAGCCATCTGTACAGTTTGTAAGATCAGCAAACGTTGAGTCATCTCTGCTGCTTCACTGCAAACCACCCATGAGGAGTCGGACCTCCGCCTATTTCTAGAGAGGCATTTAACGAAGACTGATCTAATTCAAGCAAAAATAGGTCTCGATTAGTGTGTGACTAACCTGCTTATTTTTCTAATTAAAAAAGAGTCTTTTTTCCAGGCTTAGTGATTAGATTGTGATGCTCGGTATGGGTAAAGCTGCCATTTACCATTTTTCTGCTTTCTTATCTTCTCTCTTCCACACCTCCTTTGTCCACCCCATCCCTTTCTCTCTCTCAGATTTCTTAGAGCCTCTATAAGTCACTCAATCTTGCAGAGAAGCTGTCTTTCAGAACTTGTTACTACCCAGATCTGAGCATCAGCTGCTTCTGCCCCACAGAGATCAGCTTAGTGTGCAAGGACCCCCCATGTGTGTCCCCTCTGTCAGGAGCAAAGTGGCCCACCCAAGGCCTATGGCTTTATTAGTTCAGCTAGTGGAGGAGCACTCTCAATCCCCCCAGAAGCAAAATCATGCCCACACAGGATGACTTATTTTAAATTAATTCTAAGAATCTGGGAATTACTTAAAACTTCACTGAGACTGTTCACATTTGCAGTCTGTGGTTACTGCCTGTCCCACAGTTACAAAACAAAAGAAAAGTAAGAAATAAAAGACAAAGACACACAAAATTGGAAAGAAAGGTGATCTGATAGGTCTGGGATGGAGTCGAAACACATTCTTCTTAATAAAAGATCACAAGAGTGGAAAAGCAAGTATCCAATGTGCTCAATACTAATATGAAGCCAGTAGATGATCTAACACATACCCATATAGGACAAAAAGTCAATTCAATTCAAATTATGGGGAAGGGAAAGAGAGAGAGAGAGGAGAGGGGAAGCGGGGAGGGGTGGGTGTTCTCCCACTTAATGGGCACAATGTAAGGGTACATGGCACATCTACCTAACAAATGCAAACATTGGAAGTTGTTTGTACCCTCACATTAATCTGAAAATTTTTTAAAAAAGAAATACAACATGGCGGCACCTGTGGCTCAAAGGAGTAGGGTGCCAGCCCCATATGCTGGAAGTGGCAGGTTCAAACCCAGCCCTGGCCAAAAACTGCAAAAAAAAAAAAAAAGAAAGAAAGAAAGAAAGAAAAAAAAAAAAGAAAGAAAAATACAACAGGGAAATAGAGAGTCCCAGGCAAAGCAACTTAATGCTATAAGCAGAGACTTCAAGTAGAATTAGTTAACCAATTCCTCCGCAACTAGTTTGCTTCTCCTGAGACAAATATTTGAAATGAATTTCACTTTGTGCTTAAGATGTGCTCCTCGAAGTTGCTTATGAATCAATCGATTGTAAACACAATTCTATTTTTAAACACATAAAGGAACCACTATTGTTTTTAATGAAGCAAAGAATGCTTCGACCACATAGCTCAAGCTTCCATAATTTATTTCGACCATAGGCTATGATCCTGTGAGAGGATTCTATTAGTAGAAAATGAGACTCTGGGCTCGGCGCCTGTGGCTCAACGGGCTAAGGCGCCAGCCACGTACACCTGAGCTGGTGGGTTCGAATCCAGCCCCCGGACCCGCCAAACAACAATGACGGCTGCAACCAAAAAATGACGGGGCGTTGTGGCGGGCGCCTGTAGTCCCAGCGACTTGGGAGGCAGAGGCAAGAGACTCACTTGAGCCCAGGAATTGGAGGTTGCTGTGAGCTGTGATGCCATAGCATTCTATTCAGGGTGACAGCTTGAGGCTCTGTCTCAAAAAAAAAAAAAAAAAAAGAAAATGAGACTCTGGCTTATTTCTTTTGGTCTTTGACTCACCCTATGAGAAATGTAAGGAAGCTGAATTTGTGAGTGACAGAGCTGTATCTGCCCTTGAGGGAAATGTCAAAGTTATACAGAAGGAGACTGGGGTCTCCTGGAGCAACAGATAGTGGTCAGGGAGGACCAGAGACCTTGCCAGGCTGGGCAAGTTCTGTCCTTCTGTGGTGAGTACAGATATCAGATCCGGGGTGCTTAAAGAACTGATGGAGACCCTGTGTGGTAGGTCCCCCAGGATGCCCATGTCCTAATCCCTGGCACCCATACATGTCACTTTGCATGACAGAAGAGACTTTGCAGATGTGGTTAAGGATTTTGAGATGAAAGGATTATCCTGGATGATCTGAGTGGACTGATTCCTTATGTGAGGGAAGGAGGACGAATCAGAGGAGCCAAGGGTTTCAGGCAGGGACGGGGACAAATTCTCCTTTAGAAACATCAGAAGTAGCTAGCGCCTCAACCTTAGCCAAGGCTTCCTCAGTTCTGCTCACTTCTGCTCATCCCCACTATCGCCATCCTTGTACGACCCACTTCTTACTTTCTCTCCAGATCATTCCCTTCGAATCCCCTTGCCCTCATTGCAGTCAGAGTGCATTTGCTTTTGCAAATCAGACCATGCCATTCCTCTCCTGTAGATCACTTCCATGGTGGCTGGTGGCCTCAGGGACAAACAGAGCAGAGGCCAAAAGGCTCACCTCATGCCTCCCAGCGGCCCCTGTTGGGTTCTCAGTGAGAAGCTCAGAGACATACTCGGGATGGACTGTGTTTGGCTGGGAGGGGGTGGGACTGGGGTGACCCATGAGGACTGTGTTCTGGACTCAGGGCACTGCCCCACACAGTCTGTCACCACAGTGGACACAGTGTAAGTCCAAGGTTGCTGACTTGTGCCAGCTGAGATGTTCCAGGTTAACCTATACCAACAACTGCTTCCATGTTATGTTCATGTTATGTTCCTGGAGGAGATAGTTAGGTTTCCAGGGGGTCTGCTGTGACCCTCACCCACTCACATTATCATGATTAACTGTGAATCCTCTCATGCAGAATTTAGTGGCAGAAGCTAGTATCATGGCCTCAAGAAAATATTGTTGTTTCTTTCATTTCTCTGACTATCTTGATTCTCTTCTTTACCCTTTAGGCAAGCAAACCTGGTTTGATTTCCCCATATGAAGTCTGTGTTTAGTCTCTTAGTGACTTAATACTTGGCATTTGCCAATACCATGTTGGTGTGAAGGCTAAACTCTGCACATGGTTTATATATATGTAAGGCCTCCTGTTGGTCTCCAGCCTTATCCCTCAACAAGCTATCTCCATTCTCTGCCCTTGAACTAAGCTACTTCCTTTCATACCTCTAGCTAGCACCTCTCCTTCAGCCTAATGGCCCAGCCAATCCCTGTCGTTAGGCCCCAGCTTAAATACCTGTTCTCCCTAGAAGCCATTTCCAACTCCCAGGTTGCTCCATAGCACCCTGAAAGTTACTATCCCTAATAGGATTACACCATGGCTGAGTGGTCCGTACTCTTATTCATAGCTTCCATTAGGCTATGGATGACTGGAGGACACTAGTTCATTTGGCTTATTCCTGAAACTCTAGTGCTTGGCACCATAGTAAGTGGTTAATAGATACCATTGAATCAATAGGTGAATAGCTCATGGTAATAGTCATGCTGTATGAAATACAGTGCAAAATGATAGGCACCATACTAGGCACTCCGTGTGTGTGTGTGTGTGTGTGTGTGTGATCTCTAATCCTAAATACAGCCATGCAAGGTTTGTCTGGTTATCCTAATTATATAGCTGAGAAAATCAAGAATTAGAGGCTAACATGACTGGGGTCGCTATCAAAAGCCCAGCTGGCTACCTGATGGTTCATGTCAGCTTACTCACAGAACTATATTTATGTAAGATGCCCTTCTCTCATCTCCACGCCCCCTCATCCATCCACGCTGTATTCCATCCAGGCCAACTCATTTGATCCAGGGGCAGAGGGAGAGGTGTTTCAGTGTGCCAGGAAATCAGCCTGGATTCTGTCCTTCATTTTGAGGACTGAGTAGTTTGATCTGATGTCATGACTCTTCCATTGATGCAAGTAGCACTGTTTATGCTGAGTTTTCCCCTGATTATCTTCTGGGAAAGTTAGTAGAGGGTTAGGAGGGGGCTCTGGGCGGGAGCTGTGGAAATTGCACATGGCGAGGTTTTCTGTGTGTCCTTTTCACAGGAGAGAGTCCATAGCTTCCCTTAGACATTCAAAGCTGTCTTCTGGACATGTTAGCAAAGAGCCTTCTGAGGTAAGTTGAGTCTCAGTGGGTTTTCTTTCCTTCTCTTCTTTTTTGGACCGTTGTGCTGGGGTTGCTGAGGCCACCTCAAGAGACTAATATGACTGCCTAGATTCACAGAGACCTTGTTGACTTCTGGAAAATACATTTTAGAGTTTTTCTAAATTTCAAGTCCCTCACATATGAAATAGACTGGGGAAGAATCAAAACTTAGGCTCTGTGTTGGTGAACATTCTGGGTTCTGTGATTCCAGGGTGTTATAGAAGCATTTAAATCCGCACATAAAGACTAAAATTATTTCATTGCACACATGATTTTGCACGCTGATGCAGAGGATCTGCAGAGGGGTCCTGAAGCAATGCCCTGAGCCCAGGAGTCCTCCTTCTGGATGGACTTACAATTGGACTGATGGGGAGCTTCAGTCTCACACTGTTTTTCTTGTGGTATCCTGAAAATTCCCCTGGCTACCTCCTATAAAGGGTTGTACAATTTGTGTAAGTCCTAAGCTGATGTCTTATGAACTAATTATTTTTTATTGAACATCTAGGGGTGGTCTTTAAAAAGCACTATTCTTATTTTTTTTCCTTTTTCTAATGGAGTTAACAGTCAGGCCATTGACTATAAATTTATGGTTCACTTACATGTGCCATTAATTTATGAGTTGATATTTTAAATTGCCTTGAATATTGTTGTTTATATGCATACAGTATTTTTAATGTTGCCATTAACATTATTGCTACTTTCACAATTACTGTCTCCCACTAATATTTATCTTATTTTATTATTAAATGATTCCTCCCATTTTGTTATTAAATGAATATGGAAATTAGAAGCGAAGAATAAGCAAAATTAGGGCTTGTTGCTAAGAGTGGAGGCATTATTTTAAAATAGTTACATAATAATGATTTGCTTGCTTTTTAAAGCTAATTTATTCCTCTTTACTTAGAAACCTGTCTGGGGATCAAGTTGTCCTCTGTGTTTGATTAACAGAAGGGGGACACCCACCCAGCACACTCTTCTAGTTGGAATGTGGCCCCAAGAAGTTCAGTTTCTTGAGTTTGGGGAATGCACTTTTATGTTATAGGGATGATAATGTTGATGACAACAATGGTAACAGTTGACATTTATTGAATGTCTATATGGGACAGGCACTGGCTGTTCCTTCCTGTGTGATGACTCCTTCACTCTGCACAACCACCACTGAGGATAGTTGCTATTCTTGTTCCCATTTTAAAGATAAAGAAAGTGAATGGTAGCTTAAGTGTTTGTCCAACGGCACTTAGCAAATGAATGATGGTACACAAGTTCAACCTCAGTTGGGCTTGATTCCAGCACTTGCTTTCATAGGCTTCATTTTTTTCCCTTCTCTTTGTTATATATATTCTGGAGCCATCTGCGCCTGTGACTAGTCCCAATATTTTGTGCTTCACTATATATGAAACTGAAATTTTGGTTTTTACTTTGGGAATCTTCCAAGCTTATTTGCAAATGAATGTGATATACAAGTAAAGGCAAGTTTGTGATAACCCAAAGGTTAGGGTTAGGCACATCTTGTGTAAGCATAATCAATAGACACTCAGATCATAATTGAGAAAAATTGAGAATACTGTCTATTGTTCTTCCTGTGTGATTCCTAGTGCTGTTAACCTAGGAAAGACTGTGGACATGAGTTCTAGATGAAAAGGAAATCAGAACAAAAATGATCAACCATGTTAGTTCCTAACAAACTAACCTTTGCCCAAGAAACCAGTTTGTCGTGCCATAATAGCGTGAAGTTAGGGGTCATCATATTCTGTTTTTCTAACTCCAATTGTGATGGAAATCCAGGAAAGAAATTAGAACACAGAAAAATAACACAGACTCTGAGTTGAATAGGCTCTTAGAGATTTCCAATCCGGTTTCCAACGAGCAAGACCACCCTGACAAGTGACTTCATGCCACATTTTTGGATGTTTCACATCATACTGATTTTATCTAATAAAATTATATGTCTTAGGGCTAAGAAGAGATTTTTAATCAAACTACAAAAATAGGGACCTTATCCTGGAATGCTGTGTCTACTTAACTGATGAAAGAATGGTTCAGATTAAAATAATAAACTCAACAGCAGGATTAGATGATATTTCCCTAAAGGAAATGAAACAGAAGGGAGAATCAGACAGACCACTAAACCCAGGGAAGGCTTCTTTCTTCTACAGGAAGCTATTGCAGAGAAATGAGGGTGGGTGTGGGCAGAAGGAAGGGATGGACAGTATCCTTTGCTCCTCGCAAGGCTGCACCTTCCTGAGCTTGGCAGCTGAGCTGCTGTCCTATAATCCCCGTCCTCTGTCAGAGAGGAGGCTGCTTCTGGTTCTTCAAGTCAAGAAGCCCTGTTGTTTTGTAAGGAGATCCCTCTGCCTACTTTGTAATGCTTCTCACCTGGAGATCAGGAAAATATTTTGTCCTGCTCAGAAAAGCTGCTCATCTTTTTCAGGGGATCAAAAAAAATTGTGTGGTGTCTATTGTTTTTTCTTTCCTCCAAGACGAAGAGTATTTTATTTATTTTTTGAAAACCTTCCAGAGCCAGGATGTCACTGGAAGTTTGAAAGCCTCTGGAATTCCTCCTGCCTGGCTGGGGCTGAGGTGTGGAAGCAGCTGCCAGCTCACCCTGAGCATCCCAGCCAGGCTTCCCGCTGTGGTCTCCTTTTTTGGTAGGAATGAAGAAACAAGTCAAGTGAAGGGAATCAGGCTGATGAATTCTTTACAACAAGATTTTATTTATTTATTCTTTTCTTTGACTCCCCCCAAAAAACATTAAAGTTTTTCATCTTTCTTTTATTTTTAATGGTTTTCCTTTTGGATGCAAATGAGCATCTATGATACAGAATATCCACCTGGCCAACATGCGTTGCTGAACTCTGGCTTTTGTGGGCTAGCATGGGCTGCCTTTTGAACACCGTGACTGCAGGGCTGTCAGGCTGGCACGCCACAGTGTCTCATGGGCTTGACTAGCACATATTTATAATGGTGGTGGCAGTATCTTAACAGCCTGAGGCAGAGCAGCCAATTTCCCTCCCAATCTCACCCTACATGCTCATCCCCTAAGAATGAATCAAGGTGGGAAAGGCCTGACCGTGGGGTCCAAAGGACAGAGAGTATGGAGCCCCTAGTCCACCTCGTTGCTATGTTATTCTTTGAGCTTGGTACTGGTATACCCTATAGAGTTTGAAACCTATCCCTGACAAAGCTCACCCGCTGTCCCACTCACTGTCCTCTCTTCCCTCCCGTGGCATTTATACCACTAGGATGGTTAATGTAACCTCTCCCTATTAGCACTACTATATCGAAAAGTTGCTGAAGTCATAAAGATTGTCTTTGGGCTGATTTAAAGCAAGAAACTCCTTTCTTTCCAGCTCCTAGTTCTGGAAAAAGAATTTAGGAATCTGTTAATACTCTGAGGCCTTCAAATCCACTACCCTAGGTGAATTTAATGGGAAGGAGTTCTCCGAATCCAATATCATGCTAAGGAGTTTACTCATAATCTAAGTAAAAAAGTACATCCAAGATGGAGATAGAATACATTTCTAAGCCTATCCTTTTCTGGGACTTGCTGCTATTTTTCCACCTCAACCTTGTCTTAGTTCTATAGTATCTCTTCCCCCTCTCCACTCAGTTGTCCCAGCTACGAATGCCAAATACACTTGGTGCATCGGCTTTTCTCCTCCATTTGTTTTTCTGGGCAAGTTCAAGATCACGGATTCTGAGTGGAACTGGACTGCTCTCTAATGTCACCAAGAGGGAAATTCCTCTGCAATTGCAGCACTTAGGGTTGCTTTGTATAAATTTTGGCTTGTTCACAAAACTCCAGGATAGAAAAACACTGACTAAAGTTCAGCCTGCAGGCTAAGTATGTGTGTGTGTGTGTGTGTATGTATATGTATATATATATATATATATATTTTTAAATATAAAATATTTTTTTAAAAATAAAGGTAATATGAAATGAGGGCTAAACAATGTAATATAATGATGGAGAATTATTCTCCATCACATGTAACTAAGACCACAACTACTGTATGTTTTAACAGGCAGTTATATTACATTGTTTAGCCCTCATTTCATATTACCTTTATTTAAAAAAAAAATTGATTAATGGCACTTTGAAATTTCAGAGTGTGTTTTTCCCTACTCATCCCTTATAAAGATTTTTTAATAGGTTTGTTTTATGTGGTGGTTCTTGGGTGCTAGAGGCCATTGCCATAAGAAATCAAAATACTGGAAAGAAAACAACTCAACTGATGAATAGAGTCAAATTCATATTTGGCAAATATGGTTTAAACTCCCTTTTAGTTTTGGGGTCATCCTCTGAATGAATTGAAGACGAAGTGGTACCACCTGGTACAAATTGTAGGATCTGATTCTAGAATATAGAGAGAAGTCCATTCTTATCTCTGATAAAGCAAGAAAAATTCATTTATATTTTCAGTGCTGGGTTGGAGCAGGTGTGTGGATGAAAACGCTAAGTGTTAGCTTGTGGTCTGGATGAAATTTCCACAGAGAGAACATGATACCAGGAAGCTCAGGACACGAAAACTCATCTTCCTGGAATAAAAAAAGAAGTCTATTTCTTTCTTTTAATTGGAGAGTTAATAAAAAGAATAATGGAAAATGGGAAGAACAGAGGGTACAATTATAGCACATCCTGGATTCAGGTTCCATTAAACATAAAGTTTCTTCCAAAAAAAATTAAATGCTTATAGCAATGCCAATAATTCCATAGGTCCTTCATGGGATATAACAAGTGAGGGTTTTTCTTAAGGGACTTATGGAGATTAAGTGCTTTAAATTATGTATGATTAACTTACAAACTCTTGACACAGCCACGAGTTAGCCAAGCATTGGTATTTCCATTTTCCTAACAAAGGAAAGAAAGTAAAGAGATGCTTGCTGAAGGCACAGATTTTAGTATGGAAGGCTGGAATATAATTTGTTATTGTTGACTTCCAATAGTTTTCATTTACCAGATTTCTATACTGCTTAAAAAGTTATCAATACATACATTTTGTATTTGTTGGTTAAAGATGTCCTGAAAAAATTCTATGTACTATTATTTCCTTAGCTTTCACTGACTAGCTAATTAGCTAAATAAAGCGAACAAACTTAGCTTTGTTTTCCTTAGTTTTCAGGCAGTTTTTCATGAAGTCATATTTTAAGCCCTTAAAAAGAGTAGAGGCAGAGATGTACATGTAGAGACCAAGGCAGAGATTAACTTAGAGACACAAGGAGAAAGAAGGGAAAAAAGGAGACCAGAGAGAAAAGGAGGAGGAGCTGGTTTTGTAACCTTAGATTTTTTACTCAAGTATCATATCATTAAATTTGATGGAAATTAATTCCTAAAGAAGCAGATTCGGAAAAATTGCAGAACACCAATTTATCCTTATCTGCTTTTCCAGAACAGGTCTGTTACAAAAAACCCAGAAGCTAGCCAAACAAATAAAAATAAACATAAATCCCAGCACCTTATTCTACCTGATCTACTCAACTCTTTCATACCTTCAGAAATAAGAACTCAGATCTCATAATGTATTGACATAGTAATATGGCTTATTCTAAAATCACTTTACATTTAAAGGTCAAGATACTAACCTCCTGGTGCCTGTAGCTCAAGCAGCTAAGGCGCCAGCCACATACACCAGAGCTGGCAGGTTCGAATCCAGCCCGGGCCTGCCAAACAACAACGACAACTACAACAAAAAATATCCGGGTGTTGTGGGGGGGCGCCTGTGGTCCCAGCTACTTGGGAGGCTAAGGCAAGAGAATTGGTTAAGCCTAGGAGTTGGAGGTTTCTGTGAGCTGTGAGGTCACGGTACTCTACTCAGGGCAATGGCTTGAGACTCTGTCTCAGAAAAAAAAAAAGACACTAAACTCCTTACTTATAGCATGGAGACAGAGGGTGGGCGGAAGGAAAGAAGACTATAAAAATAGAAGGGTGCTTTGGGGCACACCAGTCTTACCAACCACTGATCATACTCTGTTGTGAGTCCCATTAATACTCTTCAGCTAGTCTGTCCAACTGGCCTGCGTTTTGTTCAGAGAAGAATTTCAACCGCTTTGGGTAGGTTGGGACAATCTTTGACTCTTTTCTCTTTGGTTTGGTGGGTTCTCCCTGGAATGCCTAAGCCCCAATAGGTCAAAGCAGAAAGAAGGATTAAGGACTGTCAAAGATGACCACAGGTCACTGAAGACAGTTCTGTCCAAGTGAGTTGCAGCACATGACAGCTGACAAAACCCCTACATGTAGCTGAGCTCTCCCTGTGCAACTAACAGAGATGGCATCAGTTGCTGCTCTATCTGGGTAGACCTGGCTATGGCTATGGGATGATTCAGAGAAAAAAATCAAAAACCTCAAAAAGAAAAAAAAAAAAAACCCCAACCCCCAAAGCTGCTGGTATGGGCAGTGCTTACTAATGTGGGATCTCTTAGATTACCTTCATGGAAATTTAGGTGATGACCCCTGAGCTGATTTTGTATGGCTTTTGTTAAGAGCCTCAGGGAGGACGTATTTTAAAGATGAATTATCTAAATCTGGCCCTGATTCTTTAAAGATTCTTGTCCCACTTGCAAGGGACCTGCTTCTTCTTTCTTTCCTGCATTATAAAGTCCTCCCTACACATCTTTGATGGTACTCAATGCTCTGGGATCCAGGAGGGAAGGACCTGCAGGTGGGTGGGAGAGCTAATGGGAGCAAATCCACACAAAAGCATGGAAACATATTCTTGTGCTATAATTAGGTTATAGCTTTCATATGAAAGCTATAAATTCGTTTCATAGTAGGGCTGAGTACATAGCACAAGAATGTGGGGGGAAAGGGGCAAGGAGGGGGAGGATGAGTGGAAGGAGGGTAATTGATGGGATCACACCTATGGTGCATCTTAGAAGGGTACAGGTGAAACTTACTAAATGCAGAATATAGATGTCTGAACACAATAACTAAGAAAATGCCATGAAGGCTATGTTAACCAGTTCGATGAAAATATTTCAAATTGTATATAAAACCAGCACATTGCACCCCATGATTGCATTAATGTACACATCTATGATTTAATTAAAAAAGGGAAAAAAAAGCAGTAAATTCCTTAATCTTGCAGTCCCACTAAATCCCTCAAAGGTAGATGTCAATCTGCACCCCTTATGCTTTACATTTAAGCTTTCTTTAGATATTTATATATAATTAAATATTATAACCGAGTTGAGAAAAGAATTTCTCAACTTGTCCCTGGCTCCACATATTGAAGAAACACACTGTCCAAAAATGAGACATCCAGAGGAAACAGAATACGATGGAAAATTTAGCTTACTTTATAAAAATCAAAATTACTTAACATTTTATTCTGTTATTTCAGGAGGGACCTAATTTAATGGCAGTGAGCTTTTATCCAGTACATGGACATTTTGTCTACACTCTACCCACCCAATAGTCCCTGCACCTTAACACCCTGTGTCAGATCATCTTGTGAAGATCACAGGTGATTTGCAAACCATGTTTCATTAGCACATGGTATTCCCCAACAGCTGAGCATGGGAGAGCAGTCAGGCCTGCAAATGGGCTTTGGTTGGATGAGTTAACCATCTCAGGGGATGGGTCGGTGCTAACATGCAGCAGAGGGAAGGCCAGGATGGGAAAATGGAAGGCAGAGGACCCTCAGACTCACCCCATGGACCCGAGGGGGGGTGGATCAGTGTAGGGAGCGAGACACTGGCTGAGGGGCGGAACATGGAGGTCTTTTTGTGGCCCCAGAGTTAAGACAGGACAAAATCTAGAGCATGAGGCATTCAGGGAAATTGTTCTTGGTGATCTCAGTACACTACGGGGACATTGAGTGGGAGTACGAGTGAAGCCAAGAACAGAAAACAGTTTTTCGCTAGAAGAGTAGTAACTGTGCTCATGGCTCTTTTGGAGCCTAGGGGTTGCTCCAGAGGGTACTGTCCCTTCCCAGGGCAGGTAATTCTATGCTGACCCTGGCCTGGTAGCACTCTGTCCTCCTGGTGATGGAAAAGGAAGGAAACAACAGAGAGATGTACAGAGAGACACAGAGGAAGAGACAGAGGTGTGCATCCCCACCCTGCGTCTGCGCGGAGCCTTACGTGAAGCGAGCAGCATCTCCACACAGGCCTCACGAAAACGTCACACTGGCTTGGTTTCTTTTCCTCTGATAATAGCAAGGGAAATTGAACATACGACTAAAGATTCTTCTGAAGGCAGCCCCCGGTTGTCATCTTCTTTCACATAGAATTTCTCAAGATGCTGCCATGATTTCTAATCCAAAGAGAAGCATGGATCTGAGACCTACAGGGGCCTCTTTTCAAGGGAAAGAGAAGAGGCAGAATCTGATCTAGGAGAGGAAGTCCTGAGCAGCTGTAAAAGGGAAGGCTGGCATTCACATTTATTCAGAGGCAGCAGGAAACCAAAGAAGATTAGGAGAATGAGTTCGTGACTTAACAGAAAATTCTCTTTTATTTTCTCATCTTAATAGAAGAGTAAGTGCAAGTTAAGGGAAGAGAAACCCAATTTCTTGGTCAAGGGACGCTGAATAAAAGAAGTTTATAAGTTCATTGGTACTAGAAAAACCAGGTGGTCAGGTGACTGCATCTGCAGAGCTTCACAACACTTTATTCAGGACTCAAGATACTTGTGTGTGTCCAGGAAGGTTTCTCGACACAGTGAATTTACCCCTGACACTATCGTTTGCAGGCAAATTCCATTTCTGGCCATTGCTCTCAGCCTACGTTTCTCCTACTGTTGAAGTGGCATAGGGTATCACTGCAATTCCCTTTCTCAAAACACCATGCAATAGACTTGCTGGCTCAGAATGGTCATCTTGTTGGAGGCCTTTCCCTAGGGAAAGCTGCATTTCCAAGGTGGAAAAAAAGCAATTGTGTGCACACGAAGCAGCCCATAGCAGCACTTTGGCGTGAAATGACGCTGAGCAGAGGAAACCTTAAAAACAATACAAGGCCCAGCGTCAGTCTTAGGGAATGATCATGCCTGTTAGGATCGGGGTGTTATATATATTTCACATTCCCAGCCACCCTCCAGCACACAGGTGCTAAGTGAGAGAGGAAAATGAAGATGGAAGAGGGTCTGAGAGCTTTGTCTCTGCCACACTGGCCTCCTATCTTGGAGCTACTTTGGTTTGGGGGCTGACCATGGGTCATAAAACTCCATCCATAGCTAGATGAGAAGGCAGGGCCACCACAAAGGATTCTCTAGCCACATATTTGAATTTAGTTTATCAGGGCCAAAGTAGAGGCCTTATTTCTATTTTAATCTAAAAAGAAAAAAAAAACAAAAAAAACAAACAACCAAACAAACAAGAAAAAGGAAATACTTTGATAAGAAAAAAAAGAATAGGCTCCTTCTAAGAAAAATAACAGCCACAGACTGCTCCTACCTAACGGGTAGAGCCTGTCTGGGCGGGAGGATAAACAGTGTTTGCCCACTGAGCCCTCATGTGGGGGCCTCAGTGTCTCCCTGTGGAGACTCCGGCATGGCAGGCTCCATCTGCTCCTGGCTGGGAAAGGAGGGCCCTGCCTGGCACCCTCTCTAGGGCAGTTGTCCACCTGCTGTGACGGTACTGGGGAGGAACTTAAGGAGAGGGTGCATTTCCACCAGATAAAGCCAGGTCTGTGTTCCCTCGGATGGAACCATATACCAAAGGATCAGTAGCCAGCCAAGAAAAGGCGCTCGTACCGGGATGGTTAGGAATGACACGGTGGCCTGAGGCTGTCCCCTGCCCAGCTCTTTCTCTGAGCAGGGGCAAAACCCAGTCCTGGCCCAGAAAAAATGCTCAGGGGTGACTTGGGCCCCACTGGAGCCTGCTTTGCTAGAGGGAGCAGCAGCTCAGGTCTAAGCTGAGGTATATTTACTAATCACCTTAATGCATCCTGACAAACTGACCCTCAACCCCAAATCCGCTGCAGAAGCTGCGGACCCAATGGTCCCTCCTCGTGAGAGGTCCTCAGGAAGTTCAGACTCTTTCACTGAAGCCTCTCTTGTTTCTGTCTCCCAGCCTTTCCCATCCTTAAGGAAGTCCCCGCCTGCTGAGGGGTGGCCCACTTGGATATGTGTGTTCTGCCCTCTCAGGCGAGTGGCAGGGAAGACTGGGGCTCTGGCATGCAGCCTCACTGGGCTTGGCAGAGAGGCCCACTGCCTCCCGGACCAGAGTGTGGGCTGACTTCAGCCAGGATGTGCTGGTACGGCTGTAGCACTATTATGCATATTGGATTGCTTCTATACTGGTTGGAAAGCAGACTCTGCCTGGAGTTCCTTAGGTACCCCCTGCCTCCACCCTCTGAGGGTTCCCCATGACTAAGGAGCCAATGCCTGGGACAGCATGGGCGCCAGCACGATGGCTGAGCTCCACAAGGTCGGTGCCTTGGCCCTAAGGGCTGTTGAGGACTTTTACTATCACCCTTACAAGAGCCTCAGGCACCTTGTGGACCCTGGAAGACCTCCTTACCTACCCTAAGTGACACAGCACCTACTGTGCAGGTGACAGGCCTCAAGGAAAGGGGGCTGTCCCCCACCCCAGCACCATCACTTCTGTTGCTTGGATCCTCTCCCTCACGGTGGGGGCCATTGGGCTATGGCTTTTCTCACCCAGACCAGCCCTTTCTGCTATGGCCACAGCGCCCAGACCCCTTCCACTTCAGCCTCCCCCTCCCTCCCCTTGGCATCTGATGCTCCTGGCTCAGTCTGTGCCTCTTTGGGGGAAGTAAGCCACAGGATAATGCATGCTGCTGCAGTTGCCCAGGTGGCAGTGGTGCTGGCTGGGGCGTGAGAGCTGGTGAGGGAGGAGATTCCTCTCCTGTGGTCTCCACTACTCCCCAGTTAAGAGCCAGAAAGTCTTCCAGGCTTCTCAGGGCAATGAGCGTAGACACAGGCCGGCTAGGTCCCTCCACAGCGTTTAGAAAAATGGGAAGGGGCAAGGGCTAGCAAAGCCGTCCTCGTGTCCCTTCTCCCTTGGGAATAACCCCCACACCCCTGTGTTTTCTTTCCCCAGCAAAGAGGCAGAACTATGGCAGTGCCCATCTTGCAAAGGGGAATGAAGCAGTTCAGTGGTCTGACTGCTTTCTGATTGTCTTTCACTTCTGAGTCTCCGGTGACGCACGGTGTCCTCTGCCTCCCTTCCCCCTCCTCCTCCCCCCCGGGCCGCACTGGCTTCCCAATTCGGTCTTGATTTCTCCGTGTGAGAGCATGCATCGGAGGGGGGAGCAGCCTCTAGCATTTGTCATCTTCTTCCGTGTCGCTGAGGAGGTCACTGACAGCCCCACACATCATGCCCGGCCCAGGCCCCCCACGCCTCCGCCGCCGATAGTGCCCGTTGGGCATCTGCCAGCTGTGCCGCAGGGGCGGGGCCGAGCCGATGGTGTTGGAGCGGCCCAGGCTGGTCGCCACGGCTGCTTCGAAGGTGAGGGTCTCCTCCTCGCCACAGTCCGAGGCGTGGGAGTCTTCATGCAGGGCTAGGTAGGGCTCGGAGATGTAGCGCTGTGGGGAAGGGTGCTGGCCCTGCTGGGGGTGTGGAGAGTTGGAAGGCTCGGCCAGGCAAGCGCTGCGGCTTTCCAGGGCTTGGGAAGTCAGTGGGGAGCCCCCCTCACTTCCATCAGCGGGTGGAGAGATGCTGCCCGCGTGTCGTATTAGGGAGCTGTAGGAAAGGAGGGGCCGAGGCTTTGGAGGGACAGGGGGAAGCTGCCGACGACTGCGTCTTGGGGTGCTGGTGTCAGAGATGGAGGGGATGGAGCTCTCGCTCAGGGAGCCTGTGCCCTGTACAGCAGGAAAGAAGTAGCATGTTAGATTGGGCTTGGCAGAATTCCCATTTGGGACCCTGTCAATGTCCCTGGCCTCTTCTGTAGAGAGCCTTGGAGTCTGAACTCTAGGGGAGGAAGGCCATAAGTGGAGCCTCCTGAACTATGCACACCCACTCGGGGATGCAGGGATTGAAGAGAAACAGGAGCCTATAGCACCTAGACCAGGACATCTCAACTCTTAACGTGCATATGAATCTGGGGGGTCTAGCTGGACTGTACATGCAGGCTCAGCAGATCTGCGGTGAGGCCTGAGATCCTGCACTAAGAGCAAGCTCTCAGGCGATGTTAGCACCGTAGGGCCACACAGCAAGCACAGAGCTGGAAGCTGTGCACCTAATGAGTGGCACAGGGAGAGAAAGACAACTCCGTGAAAGGTGAACGAGTCCTCTGATCGGGAAGCCTTTCCTAGGAAGTGAGTTCTAAGGGAATTACAAATCCTCCCCTGTCTTCAGGGGCTTGCTGAACTCAGCTTCTATACTCCACGCACATATGTTGGTTCAGGCCTTACTTGACCTTAGTTATTCCCAACGGTACCTGAGCCCAGGTGTTGGTAAATGGACCTCCAGAATCTCCTGGGGAGGGATCCTTCCCAATTCAGGTTTCTGAGCCTCACTTTCAAGTAGCCTCACTGGAGTTTTTGAGGTCCCAGGGATGTGCAGTAAGCTTCATAGGTGGTTCTGTTCTCTACTAAAATTTGAAAACTACTCTTCTACAAGATCAACTTCTTAATTGCCCATGCCTCTAAAAGTCTGCTTTGGCAGCCCGGCCTCTTCACCACTGATTGTTTCTGTTAAGCAAGTCTCCCATCTGGGTTCATAGAGCCTTGATCAGAGATCTCGGGCTGGGAGTGAGGAGTATCACAGGGACAAAGGACATCTTCATACAGCTCTGGTATTTATTTCCTAGGCATAGGCTGGTGGTTCAGTAAAAGGCCAGAGGAAAGACATGGTCTTCCTGTTGGGATGGCTAAAAGTTGGGTAAGTGGGGTGCTTTTATGAATCCTGGGCTGAAAGATGAGTCACTATTCCCACTAATACTAAGGATCACACAATGGGCAAAGAAACTTTTCTGGCTGAAGGACCATCCTTTCCTTCCAATCTGTGCACTTATTTGTATCTCTGGATCTTGACAGCTGGAACAGAATGACCTCTAGGCGCACTATCGTCTTTCTTGGGGGAAATGTGATTTTCTGTGAATTCAGGGCACCTCTGAGTATATAAGTATTGAGTAGTTGACCTCCCTGCACAATGGGGGTTGCTTCCTGTGAAGCTCAGGTCTCTGTGGGAGCTTAATGGTGGCTGTACCTAATGTTCCAGTTGTCCCTGTCCTGTCCTACAGACCCCGGCTTCCTCTCCATGCTCACCTGTCTGTTTGGGGTCTGTGATCTGCCCTCACTAGGTGACCTGGACTGATGGCGCTCTGGGGACTCCCAGTCAGCCTGGGTCCCTCGCTCCTCTGAATTGCAGCGTGAGACATCAGGAGAGAGGAGATGTTTTCGCTCTTTTGATCGTCCCCGCTCCCTGCCCCCTGAACGGTGGGCATCGGACTTGTGGCCTGTGAGAGATGACAAGACCACGTGGTTATGATTCAGCTCACACTGGCTACTGAAGGGGAAGAGAGGTTTCACCGGGCGTCGCCTCACAACCTGGGACTGAGCCCTGGGATGCACTGCTTGTTCCCGTCCCTCCAGATACCGACGCTGGGCACTAACTCCTTCTGGATAGGATGATGTCTGCGGGTGGGACCTCATCATGGCTGGAGTGCCCTCATACAAACAGACCTGACAGAGCTTCTTCCTCTGTCTCTGCTATGTGAGAACAAAAAGGTGGGAGCAAACCTCACGAGACTCAGGATCTGCTGGCACCTTCACCTTGGATTTCCCAGCCTCCAAAACCATGACAAATAAATGTTGCTTGCTAAAGCTGTCCGGTCTACAGTAATTTGTTGTGGCAGCCTGAATTAAGACAGGCCCCTAAAAATCCATGGCCTCTCCAAGCATGTCAACAGATGATCTGAAGAGGCAGGAAAGAAAGGCAGGACAGAAAATTACCCTTCTATGATCAGGTAAGTCTGCAAGCTGCCACTAGACAGACATGAGTGTCAAAAAATACAATCTGTTCTGTTTCCATTTATGCTAGACATAATAGAGATAGGATCTTTGCCAGCAATATGGCTCAGGAATTCTCTGTCCTAAACATGGGTATATAACTTTTTTTAGAGGAAACAGCACCAGCAGAAGGGAATTATGAAGTAAATAATGGCACACGTAACATAATGCCAGGGTAAGAAGCAAAAGGCTGTCAGTTCTAGTCCCAATTCTGCTACTTACTGGCTCTATGATATGGGGTAAATCACTGCTTCTTCATTTAAAATTAGAAGGTCAAACCACACTATTTTCTTTTTGTTATTTTAAAAAATCAGTATAACACTTTTTCCTTAAAAAAAAATCTTGGCTAGGCACGGTGGGTTATGCTTATAATCCTAGCACTTTGGGAGGCTAAGGCAGGAGGATTGCTTGGAGCCAGGAGTTTGAGACCGGTCTGAGCAAGCGCAAGACCCTGTCTCTATAAAAAATAGAAAAATTAGCTGTGGTGGCTGTCATGTCAGAAGCTCTGTCATGTCTGTTTTTATGGTTTTATGGTTATAGTCCCAGCTACTTGGGAGAGGGTAAGACAGGAGAATCACTTGAGCCCAGAGATTTAATGCTGTAATGAGCTATGATGAGGCCACTGCAGTCTAGCCCAGGAGACAGAGCTAGGTCCTGTCATTATGAAATAAACAACAATAAAAAACTAAAACTCTTAAATGAAACTCAAATATAGCAAGCAATTCCAGGTAGTATGTTTGTTTAGGTTGGTTCTCTAAAATACCTAAGGAACCAAGTAGTTTTGCAAAAGGCTATGTGAAAACCTCTTCAATTACTCTGGAAGGAAGGAATTGCATCAGCCTTTGTGATGAACACAGAGGGCTTTGGCCTCTGTTTCAGGGTATACATTAGATAAGGGAACCCCCTTGGGTAAGGAGAATCTTTCTCTTTCCTCAGCCCTTGTCTTTATCTGAAGTCTGTTCCAGTTACCTATAGTCCTTGCCAGAGCAAGTCCATTGAGGCAGCAGCCTGCTGCCTGATGGAAGGGCGGATACAGATGACCTGCTCACCTGAGTCAGAGTTCAGGCGATGGGCTGACAGCCGCAGGGAGGAGTGGTAACTCCTGCGGCGCGACTTGTAGGTGTTTTCACTGCTCCGTTCCATGGAGAACTCCTCCAGCCACGAGGAATTTGAACGCTTATCTCGAATGGTGGAAAATGAACGCCTCATGGAGCTTGGGTCTGTCATCACCTGGAAGTATGAGCCCCCAGAGAAACAAAGGCCGGGATTAACTACTGAAGGGGTCTAAAAGCACAGAAGAAGCAGCACAGACTGTTGAAGACTGCAAATTGTGACTCCTGCAAATTGTAATCTCCTTTGAATTCCTCTTGCTCAGATCTTAGCTGGAGGAGGCTGATCCAGAAAGTATCCTTATATTTTGTTAACATGGTCACTGATACTGGTCCAGGATCTTATCTTCATGCTCACGAAAGCAGCAGGTGAATATACTAGGGTAGGGCTGGGCAGACAGATGGGTACTGTGCAAGCATTTGGCAGAGCCGTCTACCCCACAGGCCTCAGCCACTACCTGTGGCAGATAATGAGCTGCTTTGAAACATGTAGAGCAACTGTCCACAAGGCTACGCCATGAAGCATGGCTTTGCCTTTTCTTCCTTTCTTTTATGCCCTTGCTAGAGAAGACCCTACCCTATAGCACTAGCGCCCCAGGGAGCTCTCAATCGAACCACTGCGAAGATGGCACTGCTTTCCCTCTACTGCCAATCTTGTCCATCCAGCCCCACCTGGAACACAGGCATTTTTGATTTGCTGCAGATGTTAAAACAAATTCACAAAAATTTCTTGTCTCTGTCAAAACCTCATGTAAGACAGACAGACAGAAAAAAGAAGCCAGGAAAACAGACAAAGAAATGAGGTGTGGCCTGCACTGGTTAGGACGGACAGTCCCGACACAGAGCTGTGTGTTTAAGTAACTGTGCGTGTGCTGGGAGAGGAAGGAGAGGAAACAAGAGAAAGTCCTGGAAACTATTTCTTGCATGGCTAGTTGAGTCTTGAGGATGCTTAATCCATCCAGAGGGAGGTATGCCACTCGGTTGGCTAGGCTATGGTGGGCAGGGGTCAGTGTGAACAGCAGGGAGCAGCTGGCCCTATCAGAGAAGGCCTCAGAGCCAGGTTTTGCTACTAGGGAAGGGGTGGGGCAAGCCAAGGCTCACCTTAAGATATCAGATATTATTTCATAACCCACCTAATACAGCCCGGGACGCCACTGCATAAGGTAGGTGGTGTTGGCTTTTTACCTGGGGATCCATAGTCAGACGTGGCATAGAGGATGCCCTCCCAGATCCCGCATGCTCCTGGGTGTCCGGAGGAAGGTAGATGCCATGGTTAGAGGGCTGCACGCTTTTTAATTCACTAACCTCTGGCTCCTAGAAATAAACACACAGCCAAGCTTGTGGGACTTGGTTCCATCTCATTGCTTCTCACCTCCGGTGGCTGATTTTTCAAGAATGGCTTTCAGAAGAGAGACTTGCATCTTTAAGGTCTCAGTTGTGCGTGTGTTTATGGGTGGACATATGTGGTATACCAGATATCCTAAACAAAATTGGGTTTGAGAGTTGAAAGTCACCTTTTCTGGTCAAGTGTGATCTTTTTATCACTAAGGTAACTTCAGACTTTATAGCTTTACAAAAAAGACATTGTTGGTCAGAATACTTTTAGATGTGTGAAGGTGGTAATGTTGGGGTTATTCTTTTAATTTGAAGAAGGCTTTTATCAATTAAGTAGAAACCAGTATTCTAAGGGAAGACAATAATTTCTGATGTCAAATATATCTTCTCAAAGCCTAAAGACATATGACTTTATTAGTTAAAAGAGTTTTCTTGTGATTGAAACCATCCAAAAATGTGGTGGGTGGCCATCTGTCAGGGATGCTCTGGGCTACTGCAGTCCCACAGAACTATAACGCAAGCCACTTACATAACTTTAAATTTCCAAGTGACATGTTTTTAAAAGTACAAGAAAAATTTCATAACCTTATTTAGCTTAGTATATCCAAATATTATGTCAATTTCAAGTGCTAAATAGCCACCTGTGGCTAATACTGTTAATATATCAGGCTGTGCCTCTCTAGAGTGTTAGCAGGTTGGACTGGAAATCTCTAAGGTTCTGTCAAACTATTTTATTATTTTCCTGGTTAAAGAATGTTAGTTTGGCAGTTTTAAGCACTCTAGACAGATACTTAGTATACTCGCATGAAGAATAGAGCTGCCGTAGAGAGGTTTACATGGGCCACTCAACAAAGAGATCTAAGAATATTGGGGGCATCTGGAGACTGTATTAGAAAAAAACTATTTTATATTTAGGAAATGACACCCTAAAAACATGAGTGTTTGAGTAGGGCACTGCCCAAAGGAAAGGGTGCCAGGGATTCCCCTCAGTCCCATTTGGCCGAGTGGTTTCCGGGGTGTTTGGGATGAGTGCCCTCCCAGGGCATGTGGTGTGTACAGCTGAGGTTAGTGTTTGTAGTACATGCTTTATACAGCACACAGTTCCGACTCCAAACAGACGTGGTAACAACACTGCAGTCTACAGGTGTCAGAGGCAGTGTGAGACACACACACACAAATCACGGCCACGCCTCAGGATGTGGAGCAGGGGCCCCAAGGGATGGGCAGAAGTACACAGTGGTGAGCGTGTAGCACAGGCCGACACCAGTACTGACAATGAGATGAACACATATCCAAAAAGTCCAGGCACTACGGCTCAGCCCTGGGGAACCAGGAGAAAAGATGAGGTAATAAAGTCTCCCTGTGAAAGAAAGGACATATTATTGAGGATTTTTTTTTTCCCCCCATGAGACACATCACCAGGCAGGCAAGCTCTAAAATGCTGAGAGGCCCTTCTAAGAATCAAACTAGCAGTACCAATTAGGGCGTAGGCTGTGGGGCTAAGTT
Organism: Arctocebus calabarensis; assembly: GCA_963573935.1. Taxonomy (NCBI): domain Eukaryota; kingdom Metazoa; phylum Chordata; class Mammalia; order Primates; family Lorisidae; genus Arctocebus; species Arctocebus calabarensis. The sequence goes on along the minus strand of CAUYON010072792.1, from coordinate 108,432 downwards.
TCTTAGAGGAGAGGGCAAGGAATTCCCACCTGTTCAACCAAGAACATGCTTAACCAAGAACATCCTCAGCCAATCACTCACGCAATGGGGGTGTCAGGCCAGGCTGTCCCAACAACACCACCATGTACGATTCTCTGTCTCAGCATTCACAGGAGACAGAATTGGGAAATAGCTGCCCAGTTGTTTGAACTATGGGAGTGCTTCACCTACGAGGGGATACTCATTCCATCATATACCTATTCCACCCACAGCATCCATTCAGAATGAGTCTGGGGTGCACAGCAGCAGCAGAGAGGGGTCAGGAGAGAAACAGGGGTGAGAGAAGACCCACAGATACATCACGAAGTGATGTGAACCTCACTTAGTACAAGCTATCTATATGGACTTCTGCAAAGGCTGGGTTTTGTCTGTTTAGAGTCAAATCAGAGAATGCTTGGGGGGAACCTGAGCCAGTGGCTCCTGACCAGGAATAATTATGAAGTTGATTACCTTCAATCTGTCCTCTCTTCTGTGAGCTCAACAAATCTCTCCAGAATTTTACCATTTATGTTAATTAAAATTCATTGTTTGCTTAGGAAAATGGTTTTCAAGACCTGGTGGGAAGCATTTGACCTTGTAGAATTATAGTCAAAGGGGCCAATGTGTCTGAACCCACACAAAGCAGAGGGAGAAGAGTCTTTGGTACCTCCTGGCAGATACTGCCACTGAATCTTAGAGGAGGCATCCCCAGGGTTGGCATGGAGCACTATGTGTCCCCACAAGTGGCACCTGGCTGCACTAATTCACTTATTCTGAGATGAATCTTCTTAAAGCTCCCCACTGAAGGCAAGATTTGATATATAACTTTTCCTTTAACATTTGGTGTTCAGGGATATAGACTAAGTGGACTTGGTCTGCAGCAATTTAAGTTCTGCAGCAGGGAAGGGGCCTCTGGCTCTGTAAACCGACAGAGGGAGCATCATCAGAGCACATGAGAAGTTGGGCCATGAAAGTTTTGAAGGCAGGAAACTCCCAGAGTGGCTAGACTACCAGAAAGGATTTTCCTGATCATGACTATGAAATAAAAATTTGAAAATGAAAATAGGCAGGATCAGAAAATCAAAGAGTTATTTTTGAGGTCACATAATGTGTTCATTCACCAGAGACTGCTGCTCCTGGAACTGTCCATCATCGGTTGGATCCATGCAAGCCAACTGGAAAATTTCCTGGGGCGAGAGTGGACTCATCGAAGGGTATCCACTCCGGCCACTCCTGAAAGGCAATGTCAAATTCAGAGGTAATGGGAGATGGAGAGAGGGTAATACCTCCTACCCCAGACAGGACCTCCTTCCCAGCAAAGCAATGCCCGTTAGCCATCGCTTACATGTAAGCCTAGTAACATACAGGTGGCTAGCCCTGAAATAGGAAATTAAAAAGAAAAGCATTGGAAAAGAGAGAAACTGGTGTTTTCAACCTGCATTTGGAACCATTCATCATTCTGCTGGCGACCAGCATATCTGTGACAAATGACATCATTTGTCACACTCAGCCATATGGAAGACCCATGCTAGATTGTAAACCTGTTTCTGCTCAGTTTCCCCATTCAGCGGAAAAATGCCATAGTTTAAACAGTGAACAGTTTGTTTAAATATTAAGCAGCTACGGTCTCTTAAAAATTTCCCCACTTTCAGCAAGAATATGGTCTTATTGTGCCAACATCCCTGGCCAAACAACCCAGTTCCATTCCATCACCATTTAATTTGCTGAAGGACTACTCTGTACCATACACTGTGTCTGTTGGCTTAGAAACTGGTAGAATGATTTCAGAGGTGGCACTGAGGATGTGAAACCTCTGGGTTTATGGCTATGCAGGAAGAGGTCTAGGGCGTGATGAGGGAAGAGGACATGGACAAAGTCTGCCTCTGAATGAAAGGACAGCCAGCTTCATGTTAGAATTTAGTACATTGGCTTCTCCAGTCTTGTGATGCTTTACTAAAAAGAATGTGTTCCACCTCTGTCCAGGTTAATACAGAACATGTAAGCTGTGGCTGAATAGTATTCTATGGTATATATATGCCACAGCTTGTTAATCCATTCCTGGGTTGATGGGCATTTAGGTTGTTTCCATATTTTGGCGATTGTAAATTGAGCTGAGATAAGCAGTTCAGTGCAAATGTCCTTATCTAATACACACCCACACAAGAGAAAAACTCAATTCAATTCAAGATGGGGGAAGGGGAAGGGGAAGGAGGAAAGGGTAAGAATGGGGGACAGGGGAGGAGACAAGAGGAAAAAGGGGGATTGGTGTGCTTCTACTTAATGGAAACAATGTGGGGGAATATGGCACACCTCCTGGGGGTGGGACACAACTATAACAGGCACTATAGCTAAGAAATGCAAACATTGTAATCTAATTCTTTGTACCCTCAAATTAATCTGAAATTTAAAAAAAAAAAAATAAGAAAGGAGAACTAGTGTAGTAGGTGTATCACTAGCCAGTGTTTGGTACTTCCACTTAGCCACTGGGATCCACTGGTGATCAGGAGAGAACAAGGAGGCAAGGCCTTTAAGAACTTGGCCCCTGTTGCCATTCACTGCCACCAGTATGGTGCCAGCCACCATTTGACCTATTCCAGAGGGTAGAGTGGGCTTCTGAATTATAGAAAGAGGACTGAGGTCAGCAGCTGGGCAGCAGCTCTGGCAGAGGTGGGGCTAGGAGAGGTGGGACACACCCCCTTCTGTGTCAGGCTTCTGACCTTTCCTAGTTGAGTCTACTGCTGATGACTACATCCAGTGCAAAACATGAGGCATGAACAAAGCCTGCCATAATAATCCATACGTACAATCCTACTGAGGTTAGCACCTCAGGGAAAGATCTGAGTAGCAGAGAATCACCCAGACTGTTTCCTTGCTGACAGTGAGGGTTGTTGCTGAGTTCCCATGACACTACAGAGTGATGTGGTATTTTAATGACATAAATGCCAGCCATCTTCCTCAGTGTGCCCTCTCCTGAAAATCACTGCCAGTAAGATGAGCTCTGCCAGAGTAAGAAGTGGTGTCCCTCTGTCCTGCAGAGAATGGAGAATTGTAGAACCTTCAGTAAGTGAAGCGGATCCTCAGAATCACTGAACCACCACACAGAGTGAAGCAATTTGAACCCAGAGTGATCTTCTACTTTCAAGACTTTGTTAGCCTTCTCAGTGTTTGGGGGATAAACCCTAGCATCCCAAATATAGACACTCTCCCGGTCTGGTCCCTACCTCACTAGCCTCCTCTTGTATTACTTTCCCCGCGGCTCCCTGAATTCCAGACATACTGACTTTTTAAAATCCACTGAAAGAGCCAGACTCCTTCTTTCCTCCTCATGACTTTATTTTTTAAAATAATATTTTTTATTTCAGATTAATATGAGGGTAGAAATGATTAGGTTACATTGTTTGTGTTTCTAAGGTAAAGTTCAAGTTATAGTTGAGCCCTTCACCCAGGAAGTGTGCTATATAGACTTGCTTTGTGCCCATTAGGGGAGAGCTTACCAATCCCTCTCCCTCCTCTCTTTTCTATCTTTTCCCTCTCTCCCTCCCCCCACTTGAATTTAATTTTGTTTTTCCCTCATGTGGGAGTATAGTTGTTTATCTGTTGGTTTCATATTGAGTACATTGGATACTTGCTTTTCCACTCTTGTGATGCTTTACTAAGAAGAATGTTCTTCAACTTCATCCAGGTAAAAATCTCTATTTTTTAATGGTGGAATAGTATCCCATAGTGTACATATATCACAGCTTATTAGTCCATTCATGAGTTGAAAGGGCACTTGGGTTGATTCCATGTCTTGGCGATTGTGAATTAAACATTCTAGTGCAAATGTCCCTATGGTAAAATGATATTTTTCTCCTGGGTAGATACCTAGTAATGGGATTGCAGGATCAAATGGAAGGTCTACTATTAGCTCTTTACTTCTCTATAGTTCTTTCCATAGAGGCTGTATTAGTTTGCATTCCCACCAGCAGTGTAAAAGTGCTGCCTTTTCTCAACATCCACGCCACCATCTGTAGCTTTGGGACTTTGTGATGTGGGCTATTTTCACTGGGGGTTAGCTGATATTTCAGGATGGTTTTGATTTGCATTTCTCTGATGATTAGGGATAAGGAGCATTGTTTCTTGGGTTTATGGGCCATTCATCTGCCTTCTTCAGAGAAGGTTCTTTTCATGTTGCCTGCCCACTTATAAATGGGATCTTTAGCTCTTTTCCTGTTGATTAATTTGTGTTCTCTGTAGATTCTAGTTACCGGCTCTATGTGAGATTCACAGCATGCAAATATCTTCTCTCATTCATGGTTTGTACTTCTGTGCAGAAGCTTTGTAGTTTGATCATGTCCCATTCATTTATTTTTGGTGTTGCTGCAATTTTCAAGGGGTTTCTTCTTCATAAAATCTTTTCTCAGGCCAATGTTAAGAGTTTTCCCACACTTTATGCTAGAATTTTCATCATTTTTTGTCTTGAATTTAAATCTTTTATCCAGTGAGAGTCAAGTATTATAAGTGGTAAGAAGTGCAGGTCCAGTTTCAGTCTTCTACGTGTGGCTACCAGTTCTCCTGGCACCATTTATTAAATAGGGATCCTTTTCCCCAGTGGATGCTTTTGTTTGGTTTATCGAAGATCAGATAGTAATACTGTCTGGATTCATCTCTAGGTTCTCTATTTTATTCCATAGATCTATATCTCTAATTTTGTGCCAGTACCATGCTGTTACAATCTGTTACAATCTACTAGACTTGTAGTAGTATAGTAGTAGTATAACCCGAAGTCTGGTAATGTGATGCCTCTAGATTTGTTTTTATTTCTTAGAAGTGCATTCTGCCTCACGACTTTAAGAGAAGCTGTTCCCAGAGTACAGAATACTTCTCTCCAATTCCCCTGGTCCCCTATAAACTCCTTCCATGTTATTTTGAACTCATTCTTAAAAATTCTTATCAAAAGTCACTTCCATGACTCACCCCATCTCTGATATCTCCTCTCACCCCATAAATGGTCAGATCTCTCTCTCATGTGTACTCATAGTGTACGTTGTATTCTTTCTTTCTAGCATTTAGCAGAACTATAATTAAATCATTAAAAATGATTCAGTTTTTCTTCTTCCCAATAATTCTCTGCTTAATATCTGGTTTTCTACCACACGTGACTTCCATGAGGGAGGGGTCCTGTCATATTCACCACCACAGCCCCAGAGCAATGCCTCCTTGGACAATGCACAACTCTAGAAACATGGGTGGTACTGAGGAGCCAGTCTCCTGTTCCACCAGGATCCCAATTTCAGAAAATGTGCCATCATTCACCCAAATGCTCAAACCAGAAACCCCAGGATCATCTTTGATTCCTCCTCTCCTTCCCTCCCTGTAGCAAATCAATCACTTTATCTCCTTATTTCTACCCTGGTTGTCCAAGCCACCATCACTGATCATTTACCCAATTGCAGTGACTGACTCAGTGGTGTTCCTGCCTCCAGAATACTCCCCTCTAGTCCATTAAGTCTACAATGAATTCGAGAATAGCTTTTGAAAGGCACAACTCTGATCACATCATTCTGATGCATAAAACTTCATTATATAAGACAAAATCTAACTTCTTCATCCTGTGTATAATTCCCCCAAGTCTGGGCCCCTACATATCTCTCTAAACCCATGACTTGCCACTCCTCTGAGCTCTCTATGCTCCACTCCATCCTGGTAGTTTTCAGGTTTCTTAAACCTACCATACTCTCACACTGTTTAATAGCTTGTGCTTGTCTCACTTAAATGTTACTTCCTCAGGGAGGCCTCTCAAAACTCTCAAACTGAGGGAACTGCTTCCTGTACATGGCATCGCAGCAGCCTACCGTTTCATATTTGAGCCTATGTTGCTCTTGTAATTGCTTTTTCTAGATCTGTCTCCATGGAGACTATGATTATAGTCACTGCTATTTCCCTAATGCTTGAATCAAATTGGCTCTTAATAAATTTTAGTAAATCTATGAGTAAATGAATCAATAAAGATATGGCAGAGAAGTCAGAGTGATCTTACAGTGGGGATTGATTTGTATAGAAAATTGTTGTGGATATAATAGATTTAGACTGGGGGTAAGGGCCTTCAATTTCTAAACCAAGGACCCAACCCATGAATCCTTTTGATGGGGCGGTCTCACTGCTCCATCATACCTCCTTCTCTCCCTACTGCACAGACAAAAAATAAATATTTGCTTGTTTTCTGTGGACAGGAGAATCCACATCCTGGTTTCTCATCACATCAAATTGTTTGTGAAAATGAACAATGGCCTTGGACATGGCTCTGGCCCTTTTCATCTCTTCCAAATGTATTGGATTGTGACCTATTTTGCTTTTCAAAAACAGATCTCCAACACCACAGACAGAAAGAAATTAATGGTGTGAACAATTCCAAATAGCCTCTGACAAAGGTCTCATTCCCCACCCCTGGGTATTACTCCCCTGGATAATTAAGTCGTGCTACTTAGTGATTCTTGGTTCCATAAGAACTAAGAGTATGTTAAGTCCCATCTCAAAAACTCATTTATATCAAGCAGAGGGATTCAGGCTCTTTGGGTATTCACGGCATGCTTGCTGAAGAGATACAGACAATGTTGTAATGAGATATGCATACTATAATAGATAATCTATGCCTAATGACTAAACTGGGGCTAGGGCTTATAACTCAGAAGAACTGGAAAACTCCGTAGTTAGGATTTTATTTTCACTTTGACTATAGAACATGAAAAAAAAAAGTTTTTTTCTGATCTAAATTTCTTTTCGTTCATTAAAGGCAGTTTTAGGGTGCTGGCCCCATATACCTGAGGATGACGGGTTCAAACCTGGCCCCGGCTAAAATGCAACAAAAAGATAGCCGGGCATTGTGTCGGGCACCTGTAGTCCCAGCTACTTTTGAGGCTGAGGCAAGAGAATCGTCTAGTCCCAGGAGTTGGAGGTTGCTGTGAGCTGTGTGACGCCACAGCACTCTACTGAGGGCGATAATGTGAGACTCTGTCTCTACCAAAAAAAAGAAAAAGGTAACAAGATGTTGTGAAAAAACTCTGGGGCCTATTCCATGTCCTGTCAGCCATATGGCCTTTGAGTAACTTATTTAACCTCCCTTGGTCTCCAGTCTCTTCAATTGTAAAGTAGTGACATTAATATACTCCTCTAGGGGATAGTAAGCTGCCATAGAGAGAATCGAGTGACAGCATATTAATCATGACTCTAGAAGTGTCCATCTCAAGGAAAGAAGTAACTAAGGGTGTTTTTATGGCACACGTTGGGGAAGTTGTATCTCTTAGCAGGATGCTAGAGCCACAGAGAGGTGATAACCAAGAATTAGATAGATGATTATTCTTCTCAACAAAACTTTAGTATATTAAAAAACAAGTTAAAATTCCCTTCTTCCACTGTCATTCATAGTGATCACCATCTCTGAAGCCGGCCACAGCACAACACTTATCTCATTTGATCTTCTCTTAGCTCTGCTGAAAAGTCATGTTGAGAGACTCAACTTCAGAAAAAAGATCAATCAGCCCACAGCATTATTTTCAGGGATTCCTGGGTAGTGGGTTCTGCCCATACAGATGACAGAACACAAGCAACGGTGTCAGGGACACTCTGGTTCTACTCACAGGCCTGAAACGGAGTCCTGCTGGAGATAAGGCAGTGCTTTGGCATTAGCAATGATCTCCTGAGGCAGAGATGAAGGCTCCATCCGCTGGAACATGGGTGCATTTTTCTGGGTACAAAGGGGGATGGAAGAGAAAGGAATGTCAATGACTTTGTGGAGTCTACTGCAGGGAAAATATAATTCACGTGGGTAACACAGGAACATGACTGATACCTGGTTTGACTATTTTAGCCTTGGGTCCATCGGGTTTCTAACCCCCTAGTCTCCAGTCCCACATCACTAGAAAGTTCCTGGGCCCTGCACTCCTTACCACTGCTTTTAGGCATAGGCAGGTACCACACTCGGGGATGCATAGGCCTGTCCCCTCACATGGCTCCCATGGCCCACCTACCCAGTATGCTGGCAACCATCACCTGTTCCTCCAGCTGCTGCCTCTGCTTCTTCACCTTACTCTGTTTGTAGTAGTCCATGATCATCATTGCTGCATAGATTTTACCCACAGTCAAGTCAGAGGCTAAAAACACAAAATGTGGCATGGTGGTGAATAAGAAGACAGGTGGGAGGGAATGAGGACACCTCTATATTTTGTTACCTCCCTCTGGAACAGTTTGTGCCTTTGGTCAACCATTCACCCAACGTTTATTGTGTGCCAGCCTCTGAGGATACACAGCAAAAGGTCCCCATGCATCATCACCCCCCAAAGATGGTAATGATACTGAGGGTACACAATACATTAGTGAGCATCACTACAACTCTTGGTCTCTATATCTAAGGGACAACTCCCTCCCGTCACTCCACTGCATGAGGGTTTGCTGAGCAGTAGTAGTAGTACGTGAAGGGAAGGAACTTTGTACCCAAGAAGTTTCACCCAAAACACAGTGACCTAGCTTAAGAAATTTTTTTCAATTAATAGTAACAACAACAAATCTTAAGAAGTACGAGATTTTAGTTTCCTAAGACTAAAAGAGCAACTTTCCCTTATCTCCTTGATTATTCTGGGTTTTGGCAAAAGATGTGGCCTTGGCATGCTGGATCCCCAGTGGCAAGGACAGCCTGGAGAGACCCACACCTCTGGGCATGGGTACAAGCAGATCCAACATCTTCTGGGACAGGTGAGGCCAGATGGCCAGGGTCTCCTTCTGCAGCTCTGAGTCTAGCTGCTGTCTGTCTGCACCACCTACAATAAGATAAATTATAAATAAATAAATAAATAAATCAGAACAGACAGAGGAACAAAAAGGACTGAGGGAGCAGGTGTGGGTAGAGCTGAATCAGCATGGCATTGCACACTCTGAAAGGAAATCTTGGCACTTAGCGACAATGGATCTTGCAAACCTGGACTTTCTGCTGAAGACGCAGAACACATTTTGGCTCTGATTTTCAGTGACTCAGGGGTATCCTGCCAGAGTTATCTAAAACCCTGACACCAAGATTGACTTTTGATTCCAACAGACTCTCAGGTGCTCAAATGTATCAGAGGGGAAAAAAAAGCAGCCATGAGAATGCTTCCCCTGCCTCATTATACATATGTGAATCCTGTTACTGGCCCTAAGTCCATCCTGGGAGTGACCTGATGCTAAAAAAGGATTTGGATCAGGTGAGAGCAGTGCTAAAAACCCATGTGGAAGTCATAAACCTTTGCTTTCCTAAATCACTGAATCAGAAATCAAGATAAAGTATTGTCTCGTCAGGGCTTCTATAACAGCACCTGCTACAGAAGCCTTCCAAGACTTTCATATGAGATTTTCAAAAGGGGACAAAATTAAAATTTGTATGTTCAATAAACAAATATTTCTAGCACTGCCTACTATGTACCACATATTGAAGCTAATAGACTGTTGAGGCTGAAAGGAGCCCAGAAATGATCATTCATTTTATCAGGAGGAAATGGCAACTATCAAAGTTATTAAGTCGCACAGGGGAAAATAGAATGCTGATATTTGATGTTCAGGTCACTGCAATGTCCTGTCCTTAGCTGGATGGATATTCAAATATTAAAATGTCCATTTTGTACCACCCTGAGTGAGTTGTTCCAGAACATCTCCTTCCCAGCCCCACTCCTAATTACCTTTGGCAATTTTAATGTCCAGCGCTGTACGGATCAGAGCCATAAGTGTGGAGGTGAAGTGGACTGTCATGTCCTCAGCTACTGGCATATTCATCAAGACCAACCTCTGTGTGAAAGAGAGAAAGGAAACAGCAGGCAAAAAAAAAATATTGAAAGACACCTCCGTGAGAAGGGAAGAGAAGTGCAGAGGTCAAATGCATAGACAAAAAAGAAGGGCAAGGATTCCCCTCCCCGGTCCTTGTCCTACTCTTACTACTTCTCACTCAGGCTTATTCATTCCTGTTCTTTTCTAGGGAATGATGCCAAATTCCAAGGGAAGGGGTTCCCTAATTATTCTGTAGGATTCCCCCATGGGGAGTCCTAAGAATGTCTTTGACAGGGGTGGGAGATGATTTCTGAAAGAAGTGGCTCAGGGAGAGGACTTGCTCTGGGAGGTGGCTCCATACTGCCACTTGTCCCGTGAATGCCCCCTGAAACTCAGATGGAAAGATAGCAAGGGGGAATTCTGCTTTGCTGATCTGACTTGAAAGATGCATCCTGGTGCCCCCTTTTTGAGTCTTTAAAAGATGAAATTTGCCAGCCCATGATTGAACATGCAGAAGTCCAACTTATCCAAAGGATGAGGTGGAGCAGGATGGACCAGAGAGGAGGGAGAATGCAAACAGGCTCTAGGGTAGGAAGATGAGCAGAGCGGAGGAGAGAGAACAAGAGAAGGGTGGCCCAGGCAAGAGCAGAGTGGGCAGGCCTTGTCCCCTCACCCAAAGGAAGGAATCACACTGAAATGGCCAAATCCACTTTCCAGAGAGTATCTTGCTTTTGGAATTCTTTAACTTTTCCTCCAATCCCCATTTTCCCTTCTTCCACCAAAATTCATCCCCAAAATTCAAAGAATCCAGGACCACATTCCAACACCTGGTCATTTGGGGTGTGGTCATCATAATCAAAAAGGATGCCAGCCCCCACATGCACAAGGAGCCAAATCCTGGGGGGAGGTGATCAGCATCCCCAATGACCACATTCCAGTGAGATGCTTTCTGGAGCCATATGACTTGGAGGCAGCAGCAGGAGAAGGTCCTCTGGCAGAACCACCAGCCTGGCAGGGTCTCTAATGTTCCACTGGAGCATCTTGCCTAGAGCGACGCTACATGGTGTCTTAGAGTGGAAAGCCAGTTTCCAGTTTAGATTTGAGTACCATCTCTTTCTCACTTCTTTAAACTTCTAGAGAAGTGGCAACAAACATTACCATGATGTGTTCCTAAGTGAGTGAAAGTGCTCCAGAATTCTGGGTCAGTCTGACATCAAAGGGCAATTAGTGCTAACTCTACTAATGGGTAGGGAAAAATTCAGGCCCCAAAGTTATGAGCACCCTAATGGCAGGTGACTCCCAATACACCATGCTCTCTAAGCAAGCCATACAGAATGCCTCCATAACTGCAGGGCCAGGCCCCATGTAGAACTCCATGCTGCCAGTAAGGCAAACCTAGTGCTGAATGCAACTTGAGCCCATAATTGCTGTTTCTCTTGAGTATTTCCAAGAGAACTAGGTAGCCAGGCTAATAGGAGAATAAAGCTGCATTCCTTCAATCTATCATGGAGAGAAGACGTCTTCTTTTTTCTGATACCTAGAAGGAACCTATATCATGGAGGAAGAAATCTGTTCAGAGGAATTTCTGCATTATTTCTTTAGTCTATCTGATTGAAGATGTTTCTATTTTTGTTAAAGTGCTGTTAGCAGTTTTGCCCATTTACGCTCTCCCATAGGCCACCACTCTGCTTCCTCTAAAAAGAAACATACCACTTGACACTGCCTTTCTAGTAACCCACTCACGAGAAGCCACACACTTACAGAAACAGAAGAACACACAAAGCAACCCCTTGTTGGGTAATACGGCAAACCATTCCTCGTATCTTCTTGCAGCTTCATCCTTCCGAGAGCCCTTCCTGACTGCGTAGTCTCGTCATTTCTTCCTTCTTCGGCCCCTCCTCCACCTCCCCAGCCCAGCTTCCTCCCCAGGTCCAACTAGACCCCATTGCCTGTGGTGTCTAGCCCAGAACAAAGGAAGGGGTGGTCTACCTTATATGCCACTTTGGAGGGACATCTCTTGCCGAGGCCTAGCGGAGGTGACATGAGAGTCAGCATTTCATACATCTCAGTGTAATGGATGCGGCCACTGCTCATGGAGGGTGGTAAGTTGGGATGGGAGTGGGTTAGCGGGTGGGGGGGAAGCAGGAAAAAGGAGGAGGAAGTGGGGGAAGGATGCAGACAGGTAGGAGAGGAGAACAGGCATCCCCAGAGAGCAAAAACGAAACGAAATACAGAAAAACAAAACAAAATGGACAAACAGGAAAAGAATAGGAAACCTGTTAATCAAGGCAAATCGTACACGTGACTCCATCCTGGTGTGGATTTATATCACGCCCCACACAGACCCGGGAGCACCGGTGGCAACCTTTGGTCCCCCTGACTTCCCGTGTGCACTGTCATGGGGACTCGTTTTCCCTCCTCGATGAGCATTATCCTGACTTGCACGTCCACTTCGTCCGTCCCCAACATAACACAGCTTAGTTTCAATTCCCAGGGCTGTGCGTGGGCGGTATAAACCGGATAGACGGTGCTCCAGCCGTGGGTCGGAGTGCCCGGCCTGGCTGTCAGGCTCTCCCTCCCCGAACCCACAGGAGGAACGTCGTGTATCCCCCCGTGGCGCGTGTGTGGCAGGAGGCCTGTCTCGCACTGCGAGTGGTGGGCTGTGGGTGCTGGTCAGAGTTGGCCCGTTGCTTCCACCTGGCTCTGTGGACAAGAGTGCTCTTTATGCCCCAGCATGCGCCAGGTCTGTGGCATGCTGGGGACAGAAGGAACAAAACCAGGGGGAGGAAGAGCATCTCGCATGCCATGCTGCCCTCCCCAGCTGTCCCACATGCGGCTGCAGGATTCACCAGGGTGGAGTTTAAAGAGTCTCAGCAGAGGTAGCTGTTCAGCCTCCTGAGTATGGAAACCCTGCAACACCATCCCAGGCCAGCTCCGTCCCATCCCCCAGGCCCGCATCCTGCCTGAAGAGTTCTGTGTGTCACCTGGAGCCCACGCTTGCCTCCACTAGCACCAGGAGAAGGTTCCTTTTCTAGCAGGCTTGGCCTCAGTCGGGGGCTTGGCAGAGCTGCTGGAATATGGAGAGTTCCCAGTGTGTGGCAGAGTGGCAAAGGGAGGTCTATGTACTCCTGAATGATGTTCTTGGTTTAACCGATAAGTGACTTGCTGATTGTGACAGCCCCCTTAGTCATTCACAACATGGGGCAGGACCTCAAGGTAAGGGATTTGCTGAGTAACCCTTCTTTATCTGTGAAACCTTCCCAGACACACCATCTAACCTATTCCCCTTTTATTTATTCTCACCACTTGCCCAGTTCTTTACTATTTCCTATTTCCTTTCTGTCTTATAGCTTTTATAGGCACTTTTGGCCAAACTATCGGGTGGAGGTAGGCTCACTGGAATCACTGTAGTACATCATATAGGGGATGATGATGCTGTCTTGCAAAAATGAGGCTTTGTTGAAGGGAAACCAGAACTGTTGCTGGGTTAAAGATCTCTGCCTCTGTAGTGGAGGAAGAGGTCCCTTTGGTTAAGTGCACAGACTAAGGTGGAATGGAGTTGTGTGTGTGTGTGTGTGTGTGTACATGAAGAAAAGTGAGACAGATCAAATTGGTCTTTAGATTAAGTCCTTAACTCTTTTCTGCCTTCTCCCCCAAATATGCCCTTCTTCCTTATGTAACAGCTGCTGGTTCTGGAAAGGTCTGGACCTCTTTAAACTCAAAGGAAAGCAACAGGAAAGTGCCCTCCTGTGGTGCAGTGGTGGTGGAGCAGAGGACAGAGCGGAGGGGTGAGGTGTTCTACCCCACGGCAGGTCGCGGCTGGGGGCTGGGGGGCAAACCTTGCAAGCCACCCTGTAGGGGCAGTTCTCTCCCAGGCCCAGAGGTGGCGAGATCACCCGCACTAATTTGTACATATCCTTATACGGGATCCTGCCGCTGTAAAGGAAGCACAGGTGGGTTAATAGGACACTCAGAGAAGGCGGGAAAGAAATGGTAGATTAGCCATGAAGGGGATGGCTGGACTAGGTTAAGAGCAGCTTCTTTCCTTAGGCCAGGAGAGACCAAGAACAGTGAGCACCAAAGAACCATCAGCTGGCCAGATGGCACTGTCCCAATTTTCTAAGGAAATAAGAGCCCATCCACTGCCGAAAGGAACTGCCTATGACCAAGAGCACCCAAGATACCAGCCTGGCTCATACCTGGCCAGATGTAGCCACAGCCCCGGCTCCAGCTCAGCTTCTAAGAACAATGCCTGCCAATTCACAAATGACACTGACCGCTGTCCAGAGGCTGCCATGAAATGGGTTGCACAACTGTTTGCTTTTCACAGACACTGATTACACTCAGCTACTCACAGCTGCTTGTCAGGGGCAATAGGAAGTCAGTGGCTTTTTGTAGACTGCAAGAGACAAATTTCCCATTAGGCTAATTAGCAAGGAGCACAGTGGCATGAGGGAGTTCGCAGAGGGCTTTGCTTTTCTCTGTGACAGCTTTTTCTGAAGTTCAGCTTGGGTGAGTCTTCTCTACTCGGTGGGAGCCTATTGAGGTTTGTATTCAGAGAAAGCTGGGGATGGAGCTGGGGACATTCTCCTCTGGGAACGTTCTCCTCTGGGCACCTGCTGCCTAGCCCATGGCAGCTTGGTTGGATTTAGCCAGAATTCCAGGAATGGTGTGACCTATCTTACCAAACCCTATCCCAGGATCCTGCTGGAGAATTCTGGCCTTCTGTGGAAGGGACAGAATTAACAATTGATTCATTTTCGATGGCTAAAGCATCTTCCTCATCAGGAGCCAGTAAAAGGAAGCAATGGCCAGTGACCTTCAGGTCTGAGCATACTGTGGCACAGACTTGGGCTTCCACTGGAAATTATAAACATGGTATTTCCACCTCCGAGCATTCAGTCCTTGCTGGCAGCCACATCGAGACTAGTGTTTCATCCCAGCTTCACTCTTTCTAGCCTTTTTTAGATTTGAGAGTTGATTCTTCCTATTTTTCCAGATTGCAGCTCATCAGTAACTCTAAATCTCTTGACTCTTGAGAGGAGGTAACTTAGCCCATTCAGTCTTTATAGCCTCTTAGTGAGCTTGGGGAATAGGGGAGTTGGTAGTGGCTGCAGGCTGATGTTCTTTGCAGCCCCTATCAGTCCTCCTTTTGAAGACCTTGGCTCACTTTACATTTCTTAGTTCTCTTTCCCTATCATCGCATAGAAAAAGCCAATGAAATTAACCAGAACAAATCACACTGTGAATTTCAAAGCAGACAGAACAGATTCTACTTTGCCTTTTTGCTTTTTTCTAGTTTTCCTATGTCTGAGTCTCAGGATTAGTCCTCATGGAATTGTTTCCTCCCAGCAGCTAGAATGAATGGGGAGGAGTCTGTTCTAATACACATGACATATGGATCCTAAGATGCCTGAAACCATAGGAAGTGGGGGTTCCTGACAGCCAAGGATGCCTGAGGCTAGATGAGCAGTGAACTCCTTTGTTCACAGTTGATTTCTCTTCTTTCCAGTCAGAAGGAAATCCCTTCCTAGGTTTCCAATCCCATGACCATCCGTGCTTTACAGATGCTGACTTTCCATACATTCCACGTTGTATTCTCATACGGCCCTTGTCAATTGCAATAATAGTCACATACATGATTTAATATTGTCCTTACAACCACCCTTCAAGGTAGATGGATATCATTATCACCAATTTAAAGATGATGAAGCTCAGAGTGGTTAAGTGACTTGTCTACAGCCACGGAGCTAATAAGATGCAAACCTGGCTACATTTTCCTTTAACATATCACCCATTGCTTTCTAAGAACTGCCTACTAGAAAGTAAGCCCAGAAAGGAAAAGCTGTTGCTCAGCCATTGGTATAGGAATGGATTTAGATTTGGGTAAGTCTGCGGCCTAAATCATTAATAATTAGGAGGGGAAGAGGAACTGTCATTCACTCTTCCAGCCCCTAAAACAGTGACCCAAGTTTAACAGCCAGATTGCAGGACAGATTTTGGTTACAGTTTCAGATTATCAAGGGGATTCCAGGTGGAAGCAACATGGCCCATTCCTGTGAAGGAGAACATTTCTTGTAGTATTTTCGGAGGGGGACCAGAATATATAGGTTGGTGAGTTAAGATCCAAAAGCTAAGATGACCTGGGACATCTGGAAAAGTTCCTCTGCAGTGAGCATTCATAGAATCCTCACCCGGTCTTCAACCATAAGGGTTAAAATACTGTCTTTGTACTCTAAAGCAAGAGTTAGCAAACTTTTTTGACAATAAAATGTTTCAGTGGTAAATATTTTTAAATTTGAGGGCCATACTGTCTCTGTCACACCATTTAACCCTTCCTTATAGTGTGAAAGCAGCCTGAGACAGCATAGGCATAAATGAATGCTTGTAGCTCTGTTCCAATAACAGACATTATTTACAAAATAATTATTATATCTTTATTTGCAAAAACAGACAATGGGCAGAATTTAGCCTACAGGCTGTAGTTTGCCAACCCCTGCTCTAAGGTCCACAAGGCACAACATCACTTCAGAACTATTGGACTGTGAAAGTGACAGAGGTTATCTTTACCAATCCTGCCATTTAAATCAGTTCCATGTATTAATAATTAACCCACAAGTGTTTAAGGGAATAGTTGGAAGAACAACTTGCTTGCTTTTTTTTTAATGATTTCTGAGTTATATCCAACTATCTCTGTGGAAAAGGATGAGAGAGATAAAACACTACCAGTCACTGATCATGAAGGCCAGATGTCCAGCTGGCAAAAATAACCTTATCAAATCCTCCTGGTAACCCAAAGGAGTCCAACTACCCATTGGCAGGAAAAGAAAAAGAAAGATTATTGGAAGTTCTTCTTGCAGTTTAACCCAAACTATCTGGGGTAAGAACCGGGTGATGAGATTTGGCAAAGGAAGGGGGAAACCCTGTCACAGAAGGAAAGAAGAGGTGAAGATGAAGGTGTTTAGTGACTGGCTGGACACCAGAGTCTCTTCCACAGGCCACACCTAAGAGAAATCGCCTTTCCTTTGGTAACAGGCAGGCATTTGGGTGGCTCCAATTAATTCCAACCTCTTTCCCTGAGAACTACAGAGGCCCTTGCTTTGAGCCCCGCTAGGGTGGCCGAGAGGCCTACGCACCATGCTGCTCTGTCGTACTCTGCCCAGACGCGGACAAACTCATCCAAGTGGTGAGGGCCCAGGATGGAGGAGTCCCGCGTCAGGTACTCGAAGTTGTCCATGATGACGGCCACAAACAGGTTGAGCATCTGAAGGGCAAGGGGAAAAAAGCAGTCAGGGAAAACCTAAAGCAGAACTTAGGATGTGGAGCAGCAGCTTTAAGGTAAACGAAAGGATTCAAAAGTCTGTGAGGCGGAAGTTCCTAGCTAAAGCAGCGCCGATCTTGCTGAATGCAACACATCCTCTTAACTTGCACCCTCTCATTTCATTGTGTGAGTGCTATTATTTCGCTTTTCTATGCCACTTCGTATTTGCAGAGTACAGTCACTTTTATGATCTATTCAATTTGCTTACTTGCTGCTGTGGTAGCAGCTATGACATTCTGGAGGGCTAGAGGAAGTCAAGGCCAGATGCCAACCTTCCCTCCCCAGCCTTTCCCCCTCATCCTTGCTCCACAAAAGGAGCCCCCCAAACAAGATGTCTTGGGGCTGACGGTGTGGCTCGCTGTGTAAGTACTTGAACCTGTTTGTGACTCCTAAGCAGCTTCACAGACCCTGCTCTCCCATGTATTTGTTCAGCCAAACTTTATTGTATGCCTACTATGTTCCAAACCGATGCAGGTGTTGGGAGAGAAGATGAGAAAGTTCTCATGTGGAGGCATCTCTCTGATTAAAGCACAAAGGGGCTTCACTGGATGTAGTTACTCAAATGCTCATAAAGACTTACTTAATATTGAGCAGAGATCGTGACATATTGAAAACATACACATTTTATATTTTAAGGGCCATGAGAGAAGAATAAGCAGGTGAAGGTGAGGACAGAAAGGAGTATGAAGACAAGTACTTCTAGCTAAAGGAAAAACGATTAAGAGGGTTGATACTTGAGCTGAGTCCTGACAGAGCAGACACTGCTCACCAGCAGACAAAGACACTGAGATTTGCAAGGACAGGAGACATTCAGGGATCTGCAAGGAGGGCAGAGCAGGTGGTCCAAGTGCCAGATCTTAGAAGACCTCACAAACCACGAGAGTCTAGACCAGGCTTGGTCAGAAAGTAAATATTTGAGGCTTTGCAGACTGTAAAGTCTCTTTTGCAAACTATTCAGTTCTGCTGTTGCAGTGCCAAAGGGGCCACTCACCATACATATACAACTGAGCATGGCTGTATTCCAAGAAAGCTTGGTTTACGGACACTGAAATTTAAACTCCTTCTCATTTCCACATGTCATGAAATATTCATCTATTTTTTGTGTTTGTCTTGCATTCATTTAAGAATGTGAAAACCATTGTTAGCCCAAGGGCCACACAAAAATGGGTTGGCAGATCAGATTTGTCCCATGGGCTGTAGTTTGCCAACTTCTGGTCTAGACTATTCCACAGGCAACAGGAATCACTAAAGGTATTTCAAGAGGAGTGACAGCAGAGGATGTGTCTGCATTTGGGAAGCCCCCTTGGTAGCAGTGTGGAGGGTGGCCAGGAGACCAAGGGGAGGGTGTGTGGTGCTCCTGAACCATGCCAGGGCCAGGCAGCAGCACAGATGGGAGCAGACTGACCAATGTACAACTAAGAGGATGAGCACAGTCAACAGCACTGTTTTGTTGTTCCTGAGCTCCCCCGTACTTGGCTACTGTGTCTCTGTTATGGGTTCTTGCTTACTCCCAGCCCATATGATCCTGGGACCCAGGCTCCAACCAGTCATTGAATCCCATTCCCTTGGGCTACTGTGGTTGGAGATCCATATCAAAGCCCTATTGAACCCTTTGGGCAAAATACTTACTTTTCCCTGTTTCTGGCATGTGTGAGGATATGAGGTCTACAGCTGCTCCTACAGTTCAGGGAGCTGTAGGGTAGGATATTTGAGAAAGCCCACATGGAAGAAGGAGGGTAGAGGGAGACACCTGGTCCGGTGGTGTCATCTGAGCACCACATCAGCCTCCTGTAAACCTGCTCTGCCGTAGGACTCCTCCCTGACGTGAGCCTAAACTCCCACTTTGCTCAAGCTGGATTTAGCTCGGCCTCTATCCCTTGCAAGTGAAAGAGTCCTGCCTGCTAGGGACCAACTGGCTATGGCAGTGAGAGAACAGGAGTCTGCTTTGGGTGCCCAGGTCAAGAGGTCAGGTGCTGGAGGTGGCAGGTGTGTGCACAGGACACACAGGATCAGGGGACTGTCTGGAGGAAAGACATGGTTGGAGTCTCTCTGCAATACAGAGGCACCACTGGTCACATGTAACAGCAAGTGTCCACTCCCTCCCTTCCTCTGTCTTGCTGCCTAGAGTATAAAGGGATGGCCGGAGGTGTCTTCTCTGACCACGCGGATGAGGGCCATGCCCTAGAAGTGAGGAGCAGACCGCAGGAATGGGTCTGGGGCCCTAACAACAGTGTGGAGCCCCCATTAACAAGTCTGTCTCCCGCCTCCCTCCAGGCTTCCCTGATGTGGAAGGTGGAAGGGAAATCAATGCCTCTCCTGGTTAAGCAGCCGTTATTTGAAGATTTCTGTCTCCTGCAGCTGAGCCGGACATGAGCCTTTCTCTCTGCCACTGAGATTAGAGCCGCAGTGAATTTAATCCACCACTGCCTGGGTTATAAAGGGTTTTCCATGTATCCGCACATTTCTTGTACACGCCTCTCAGGGTACCAGTTACTAATGTTAACAAAAACTATAAGCAGTGTTACTGTTTTACAGTTTTAATAGTGTGGTGAGTATAGTCGCACCCGTTACTCCTCTTCACACCCACTCCAACTCTTTGTGAGCCAGGTCTAATTACCATCAGCTCTTCAAGGACAGAAGCCTTTTGAATCACTTTCGAATTCTTAGCCCCCAGCACAAAGCCTGGAACAACACAGGGCATCAGTATAGCTCAGTAGCAGAGTGGGTTTCAGTGGAGAAGCTGAGTGACTTGCCCAAGGTCACAAAGTCAGTCTCCTATAGAGCTGAGATCTGAAAGCAGATCATCTACTACTGAATATAACCTCATTAAAAATAACATTAATGTGAATTATGCAGCAACCTTCCATCTCAAACTTCTAAAAGTACTTTCATAGTCTCCAATTAATTGTCCAGTTATATCTTTCGTTTCTTTTAAATATTTATTATTAAACACTTAAGCCATGTAAGAAAGAACAGAGCTGTCCACATGCCCTTCTAGCCACTCTTTTTCACCCTCTCTGCTCTGGGTCCCTGAAAGCTGGTCTCACCCTTCATCTCTGGGTAACTGTGGGACTGGGCTTTATTGACAGTCAGCCTTTTAATTGCTATTGAATAAAAAGGTGCTGAAGATATAAATCAATAAACCTAAAACTCTAGTCAATATCGTTCTAAATTTCCATTGAGTTACTTTCATTCGACTTCCATATTTATAAGTAGGATACTGATGTATGTTCTTTCTTCCCTGAAAACACCTTTCACATGAGAAGGAAGTGCATAAAAACACATGTATCACTTCACCGTGCACATGATGATATTATTAAGTCATTTCTCTCCCTCTCATTTTATAAAAGCTATTAAGAGGGAAAGCAATTTGGTTAAGGCCAGCACAGGAACAAAGCCCAGACCACAAAGTGGGTTGCCCAAGTCTCCGGTTCGCTCCCTCCTGCAACTCCTACCTGCAGGTCACACTTAGCCTCTCAGCATCTCTCCTCCCACCCAGAGAATTGGGTGTGTAGCAACTTGCATTCCCCTCGGGATCCCTTTATAGAAGCAGAATTGTCTGGCCATGAGATAATTAATTCACGTTTTGATGCATGGGCATGGAATTAACCGCTTTTCAGCAGCATCACTGTTCTGCTTTCAGGTTCATGTACAGCCAGTGGCATTAGAAATGGGCCAAGGAATGTCAGAGACTGACCCCAGACCCTTCCTTTTATCAACACGGTAGCACCTCATTCATTTACGGTTAGCACTGCTCTCTGACGTGCAGGGTAGAAATGTCTGGATGCCGGTGTGCTGGTTCATGCTTTCTCCAAAAGACAGACTTAAGAAGGTACCTGGGGCTTTGTAGTACGTAACTGCACATGCTCTACGTACGTTATTCCTTGTGTACTAGAACCCACCGCAGTCGCATCTTCTCATGTCCATCAAGCTAGTCACTTGTCATCCAATGTAATGGCATCACAAGTCAAGAGAGAGCCACATCTATTATATTATCACCATTCTACTCTTATTAATGCTATCACCTTACATTTTCAAAGTTCCTTTCCTCAAGCAGTTCAAAAATCTCCCAAACAGAGGCCAGATATTCTTAGCCCTATTTGGGTAAAATACCTGAAGTATGAAAAAGAAAGAAAACAAAACCCATTCTGGGTTTCCACAGATTCACTGAGCTAGCCTCAACTCACCTTCTCACAACCACTCTTCCCTAGAAGCAGCGGAGACCTTTTTCAACCATTGAAAGTCACCCACCCAGGAGTCTGACAAGCATCCAAGAGTCGTCTACAGGAGGACCTAGTTCTTAACTTGGGCTGAAGAGTGTGTGTGTGAGAGAGAGAGAGAGAAGGAGAGGGAGAGAGAGAAGCAAAAAAGAGAGGGAAGAGGAGACATGGGGGAGGGAAGTGTGAGCATGCATTGAAGCCAACATCTCTGGTCTGGAGGGGCTCGGGGTAAGATGGGACAGGCCACACCTCAGGGCAGGAGCACAATGTTGCTCACCAAGAAGGAGCAGAAGAAGATGAAGGACACAAAGTAAACGTAGGCCAGGTCGGTGCCGCAGCGCTCGTTCTCACTCTGTCCTGACGGTGCAGTGGTGTCAGGCTCACAGCCTTTCTCCCCGAGGCACGACAGCATGATCTCTTGCCAGGCCTCACCGGTGGCGCTCCTGAGCCCAAAAGTCATCTTGGTTAGCAAGAGCAGGTCTACACGTCCTACCGCATCCTGGGTCCTCTTTGCCATGTGCCTGTCCTTTCTCTCACCCTAGGCCCAACATGCTGCCTTCTCACCCAGCTGGCCCTGCAGTGCTCTCCATCCAGAGAAGGAGAGTGCCTGGTGGTGAGGTCTCACGCAGGCTCCCTGCTGGGGGGAATAGTGGCAGTGGCGGGACTCTTTGACTCCACATAAACCTGGCCACCCGGGGTTTCCTCCCTACATGGAATTTGGTCTCCAAGAAGAGCCCTTGCTGTTCCCCCTCCCAAATCGCTGGAGGAGGACTTGCTGAAGTTGAAATCTGCAAATTAACTACTAAGTTGAAAATATTGATAAAACTTTCTCCCGTCCAAGTGTTAACCAGGCCCAATTCTGCTTAGCTTCCAAGGTCAGATCAGGCATGTTCAGGGCGGTCTGACCACAGACAAGATGAAACTTTCTAATGTCCCAGGAGCAGTTAGGCAAAGGCATTGGACCACCCCTCTCCTGCTATATACCCTGATAGAGGCAGACATAGTAGAATAGAGAGACAAAGGGAAATGGGAGGAAGAGGCAGGCCAGCTCTTTCTCCCGGCCCGGGATAGCTGCAGCAACGGTGTGCATCCTGGTACCTGAAGAGTAGCATCAGGGACCCAAAGAAACTCCGGAAGTTGTTGTGCCGGTTGATGTGACTCTCCTCGTCTAATTTTATGTTTCCAAATACCTTGAGGAGAAAAACAACAGAAAATAAGGAGCATTACTGAGCTGTATGATATGTTCAGAACATGAGGGTTAGCAAAGCCACATGTGCGGCTGTTCTGATAGCCTCTCCCTGAAGCAGACAACTCTCATGCCGAGACCTGGTGGACATCAGGCTTGTGGCCTGTATGTGGTTATTCTCCACCACCCCATGCAGTGCAGCCAAGGGAACCAGCTGCAAGGTCTGAGCAAAACACGGAATGCAAGATCTTTGGAAGTTATTCTGCGTACACACAGATCCTCCCACTCCTAATGTGTGGTCCCTTTATTTCCATGGTACTTGTCACCATGGTACTCAAGCACTCTGTCAAAGACAGAATCCCACAGCCGGAGTTCAGGGAAGCAGTCACCCCTCTCTTTCTGTCTCAGGTAGTTGTGACAGCAACATCTGAATTTGCAGAAGATATCATTTATGGCTTGGGCAGGTGCTGCCCTGGAATTTACAAGCAGTTTAGGTCTGAGAAGGGCATCTCCAACTTCCTTAGATACGTCTCTATCCAGAGAGTCAAATCTCAGAAGCTCTGTTATGTCACTGGTCTAGAGTCCATGAGAATGAACACACGCACCCACATGCACATATATATCACCCAACAGACACGGATCATTTTTGCAGTGGCTAAAACAAAGTCCAGGAGAGAGTCAGAACCCTGTAGACTTGAAAAAGGGAAAAAGACGTTTGCACTTCAACAGAGTGGGTTTACTCATCTGCTGCTGGCCACTGGGCTCAGAATGTGGTCCCTGCAAATTCATGTGAAAAAGCAAGAACACTTGAAGGTCTTTATGCACAGACAGTGAATACAGATGAACTCTCAGACAGCGCTGCCTGGAGCTGAAGCCAACCCAAGTCTCTTCAGATTAGAAGAGCGCTCTTAAATACGCAGCTGCCTTCCCCAGCCATGTTTCAGACATCAGGATCTTTTCTCTGAAGTCAATGTTTGTACAACTGACGGCTTACTGGGTCACTTTCCCAGCCACTGGAGAAAATGTTCAACCTACATTTAACATGCTGCAGTTTATCCAGTGTATGCTAAATGGACCACATTTTTCCCCTAACAGTTTTATAATGTGCAATTGAGGAACAATCTCTGCCCCCAGCTATTTTGCTCAAGTAACTCCCACTGACACCTGCTTTGAGAATTTGTTCTCAATGCTGTTTTTCGAAACCCAAATACTACTTGTCTCCCAGGGAGAAGGGAGGTGGTAAGCTAGGCAGCAGCAGGGAAGAAGGGGAAGAGGAGGATAAGAAGGTAGAGGGCCTCCCAAAAGATAAATAGTAGCATTAAAAAAATCCCACCCAAGCAGTCAAATCAAATTAGCTCTGGATTCACCAGGGGGAGACTGTCATGTAACCTTGTCCTGTCACTTCCCCTTTTCTCTCCTTTCTTTTCAGCTGCTTGGTTCAGAATCCATGATTTATTCCTGATTCATCACATATATACAACTTACTGTGTTTCTCCTCTCCGCCTGACACCATTAGGAGGTGTCCTTGTGATTTTATCAAGCACCTCACCCCATCATGAACTCATGGAGAACATGCTGTGATTTGGCACAAGTTATATGTGTAACAGTCAAAGAAATGAAAGCTATTTTGAATCTAAGATAATTTTCAAGACAAAATGTCTATTTATTGTGAAAGTGCTCTTTAAAGTTTCTTTTTCACTTTTTAATTTATTCAATTTTTCACTTAGTCCTTGTTACCAACCCAAATCTACATCAAAAGTGTCTGGCCAGGTGTGGCGGTGCACACCTGTAATCGTAGCTCTCTGGGAAGCTGAGGCAGGAGGATCACTCGAGGCCAAGAGTTCAAGACCAGCCTGAGCATGAGCAAGACCTTGTCTCTACAAAAAATAGAAAAGTTAGCCAGGAGTGGTGGCATGTGCTGTAGTCCCAGCTACCTGGGAGGCTGAGGCAGGCGTATTGCTTGAACCTAGGAGTTTGAGGTTGGTATGAGCTGTGATGATGCCACTGCACTCTAGCCAGGATGACAGGGAAATCCTGTCTCAAAAAAATTCAGGGGTATGGAAGAGAAAGGGGAGAGATGCTGAGATACATCAGAAAATTTCACAAGAGTATAGGCTTGAATCCATTCCTAGTTGGAATCTCAGAGCTAGAACTAGAAGGGACCCGTGAAGGTCTCTAGACAGCACCTCTACTGTACTGGTGATGGAATTAAGGCCCAGAGAGGCTCAGCGACTTAACCAAGTTGGCATAGCTGGTCAGTAACAGAGCTGAGACCGAAAACTCTACTTCCTAATGACCTGTAGTCACAGGGCTCTTTGCAACTCCCAGCAATTATTTCTTCCTTCCAGTTTTAGCCTCTTCTGCAGAGGTCTCTTCTTTTAGGAAGCCTTTGAAAATTCAGAATAATAATTGTTCTTCTCATAGATACATCCTGTTGCTATTTATATTATTCCAAAAGCTTGTCCACTGCCCTTTTGTCTTTCTGTGCGAATGGGTCCCTCTGTTTTGTTGTGACTATATTAGATGCTGCAAAAAGCTCAGGGGTCTGCTCTGGGCATGGTACTGGGTCTCTGTCATGGACCAGGGTGGGATGGCCAGCTCAAGGCAAGTCAGAAGGGAGATGCTATTCACATTTCTATGGAATGGAAACAGCTCTCTTACTTTTGGGGAAGAAGTCTAAGGGGGATAAGATATTAGACATTATAGTTACCATGAAGAACACAAACTCAGCACTAAACAGCTCCCGTCTCCCACTAAAGCAGTAGATCTCAACCTTCCTAATGGTGGAGATCTAACTTTACTACAGTTCCTCATGTTGTGGTGACCGCCCACCAAAACATTATTTTCGTTGCTACTTCATAACTGTAATTTTGCTACTGTTATGAATCGTAATGTAAGTATCTGATATGCAGGATGGTCTTAGGCAACTCCTGTGAAAGGGTCGTTTGACCCCCAAAGAGGTCGTGACCCACAGGTTGAGAACTGCTGCACGAAAGGGTCACAGAAATACTTGTGTTTGTCTGGAGGGGTGAGTAACAACATGGAGTTAAGCACATGGGCAGTGGACCAAACAGAGCTCAGCTCTTCCTCTTAGCATCTGAAAACTTGAGCACTAAGTTTCTCCACGATGCTATATATATACATCATAGGAGATGGTGAACTCTTCTATAAACACTTTCATGTCACTCCTGAGGACAATAATCTATATCTTGCTCTTTCTCACTCTCTTTCTCTCTCTCTCCCCACTTAGTAGTATCACACCCTTGAATTGGGTGTGACAGACACTAGAATTCAAGTAATGGTAAATGGCGTTATTGTTATTATTAGTGTCTGTAGATTTAATAGGAGTTTATTACCGGAGATGGTGTTATTCTAATTTATTTTGCTTAAAGATGAAAAGGAGTAAGAACTATTTGAAGCATGGGCAAAAAACTTAAATATAATTAGGAAAGAAAAATTGTAATGTTACAACACCAAAGATAAACGTTTGTGGTGATAGGTAGGTATCCCAATTACTCTGATTTGATCATTATGCCTTGTATACAGGCATCAAAATATCTCATATATCCCCACAATATGTACAACTATTATATATCAACAATGAATACATATATTTCAAAAAAGAGCTTAATTTAATCAAGCTTTCATTTGTCTCTCTAAGGATATTTTAATGCTAGAATCAAATACTTGGGAGCTAGACAGGGGTTAAGGGGAGTCATCAAGCCAGTCTGAAACTTCAGCAGGAATTCCACGTCCAAGGCAGCCGACATCATCATTAAATCCCTACCAAGATATCCTCAGTGAAGACAACTCGCTGCTTCTCAACCGAGCCTCACACATTTTGATACTTGACATTCTATTGGGTTTTTAGAGAACAAAACTTTCCAAGGATGGAGTCAGAGAAAGAATGAAACTGAGATGTACAAGCAAGAGAGAAAAGCAAAAATCAGAGATACTTCAGAGATGCTCTTGAAAGGTCTGCAGAGGACAGTGAGCCTGGGACAGTGGAGCAGAGACTCGAGGTGGCAGACACGGTGGGGAAGGGAGTGGCTGTCCAGAGGCAGCCAGACTGCCTGACGACGGGAGACTGTCACAGTGCTAAAGTTCTTTGCTGGGGTCTAGTCACTGCATCTCCCAGGGAGAAGGTCAGCCCTCCTGAGCCAGGCAGGAAGCCTGTGTGTGTGGTGGGAGAGGTTTGCACGTGGGCTGAGCTGCTGGTTATTTGTGACAGGAGATTACCTGCCACAGAAGCCTGTCATCTCTGAAAGGTCGTTTGGCCTCCTCTGCGCGGCAGCCTCTGGGTACCTGTCTAAATACCTGAGTTGGGAACCTGATCTGTTTCTCAAGTTCTAAAACTGGTAAAGAGGTATGAAAGGAAACTTTCCAGCAACGCCCATGACCCTTTAAGAGAGGAAGTAGCTGGAATGTGACCCTTGGGTCTCCCTAGGAATGAGCAGGCTGCCAGGTACTTTCTGAGTTTTTCATAGTAGGGGACGTTAGGGCATGAATCTTAACCAGTCCAGATGTATCTGGCTAAGTGTCATCACATACAGAGGGAATAACAATCTGACCTTCTTGTAGGTCAAGTTCCAATACTCGACATCCTGATAAACAGGTCATTTTGAGGCTCACTCCTCCCTAGTCCTCTGATGGTCCTTCTGGCTAGGAACGATGGTATCATCTTAGGTTCAGCTTTGTTGTTGCAGCCACAGAGGCCCAGGTACTTCCAAGTCAGCACCATGATCTAACAACCTCAGAGGAAGCCCTGACTATAGCACCAGACCACCCTGCATACCTAGACAAGCTGAGTGGGGGCCAATGCACATGTGAAATACGAACATCACACCACAGCAAGGCCTTGGGAGAGCCCCCTTAGGCCAGAAAGGGTTCAAAGCATCCACAAATCCCACATGCTCAGGTTGCTAAGTCAGACCCACCAGGCCCCTGATGTACCAGCTCACCTGCATTCCGATGATGGCATAAATGAAGAAAAGCATGGCAATCAAAAGGCAGACGTAGGGGAGGGCCTGGAAGGAAAGCAGAGATAAGACCATTAATCAAAGGCAGGCCTCTTCCAGTTCGACAACCTGCTGTCACTGGCAGTACAGGGACTCTTGCCCTGAGGCTAATGCAGACAGAGGATGGGACTCTCCACTCTCCGGGATGTTCTGTTTGGGGGTCAGATGTCTACATCCTGACTGATAATATAAACAGTTGCCCAAAGAGAGGCTTGTAATTTACCTTCCACATGTAGACAATCAATAACCTGGACAACTATGAGGCAAGTTACATGCTGGCCTGGCTTCTAAAGCCCTTCCTACTCCTGCACTCAACGTGGAGCTCATAACAAAGAACTGGGTTGCAAACTGGAATGACTGGGGTCTCCCCTGTTTATCAGTCCCTAGAAGGCCCTTTCTTCTTCTAATGAAACACCACTTTCCAGGTTAATCCTTCTGACATTTCACCATGTTTCATGCAAAAGCCTGATAAGTGTTAGCCACCAGGAAACCCTGCCACAACACGTCCACAGAATTCCATATTGTGCATGCCTGCTGCCACCTGGGGAGCACACTATTTCAGTTGTGGGGATGGGGGACAAGGCAGGACGATGGGAGGCAGGGAACTGCCCTTGATAGAAGCAGTGCAATCTGGATTTGGGACCAGGGTCAGCCACTAGAACTCTGGGGTGCTATCCCTGCTGACAGGGAAGTCCTTCTTTGTCATCCAGGAAGCTCCCTGGCAGTAGGAGTTACTAGACATCTCCATCCTGTCTTGAGTCTGTGCATCATGAATCCCAGAGATCGGCTGAAGGCTTTCAGACCTCATGAGCAGGACGGAGCTTATCAACAGAGTTAACGAAATGAAGAGCCCTGTGAGGCCATTTATAACTTGAATAGAGGATAAAATTAAAATGCAGCTGAAAGCTGGTGGGAGAATCCCCTTTCCAATGAAGTGCTGACACTCAGGATCCGGTGGGGAGGAACAGCACTTCAAGGAGAAATGTGAAGGCATGTGCTATGGAAAAGTGAGAGGAAGTTGGTAGGGCACCTCCACCCACCTGCCCTTATTCTACCCTTTTAGAAAAATTTATTTATTTAAATTTTTTTTGTTTTGTTTTTGAGACAGAGTCTTAAGCTGTCACCCTGGGTAGAGTGTCATGGCATCATAGCTCACAGCACTCCAACTCTTGGGCTCACATGATCCTGTTGCCTCAGTTTTTCTATTTTTAGAAGAGATGGGTTCTCACTTTTTGCTCAGGCTGGTCTCAAACTCGTGAGCTCAAGCAATCCACACACCTCGGCCTCCCAGAGTGCTAAGATTACAGGTGTGAGCCACCGTGCCCAGCCTTCATTTATGTATTTATTTATTTTTTGAGACAGAATCTCACTCTGTTGCCCTGGGTAGAGTGCTGTGGCGTCATAGTTCACAGCAATCTCAAACTCTTGGGCTTAAGCCATCCCCTTGCCTCAGCCTTCCAAGTAGCTGGGACTATAGGTGCCTTCCAGATGTCTGGCTAATTCTTTCTATTTTTAGTAAAGACAAGGTCTCAGTCTTGCTCAGGCTAGTCTCGAACTCCTAAGCTCAAGCAATCCACTGCCTCGGCCTTCCAGAGTGCTAACTATAGGTGTGAGCCACCGTGTCCAGCCCTGTTTTACCTTTCCCACTCCCAACTTTAGGGAAAATACTAAACATTCACTCTGTTTTCCTTTCTTGTCACATTATAACTCTTAACACAAAATAAGGGGAAAGAGGTAAGAATTGAGTAGGGGTCAGAAGGAGAGAACTGGACGCTGCTCAGTGCAGGGTGGGGCAGGTACAGGGTATGGGGATGCCATTTCATCGAGTGGCTTTGTATCAGCAGTGGCAGCCTCTGCTGATCTGAATGTAAGAAATCAGCTTCTGCACTGTGGCCCAGAAAAGGAAACATGTTCTGAAAAGGAAACATCTATCCATAACACAGTGTCTCCTGGAGGCAGATTCACCTGTCTTCCGTGTTACCTGTAGTACTCACTGGAGTAAGCCAACAATTTGGCCATCAATTTTTGACATCCCCTTCTTCACTCTCAAAGGTAAAGAGTTTCACAGAGACTTGGTGATTGTGGTAATATGACAGGATGACATATTTCTTAAGAGGCTTACTAACAACTAGAGTTTGTTGGGTAGTCCTCTAAAAAAAAAAGAAAAGGCTTAAAAGCATCTCGTTTTTCTGATTCTAAATCCAAATGCATCTGAAACTGGGCGAGAAAATTCCTGTGAAGGTTTTAGTTTTTTCCTCGGTCATCTAACTTTGGAAAAATAGTTTTCATTGAGGTAAGTCCTCTGTGGGAGTTATTATGGCAAACAATTACTGTGGATGTGATAAAAATGTCAAGGGTGCTCTTAGAAGCTGGAACAGCCTTATAGTTGATCTCCATTCCAAACTCCAAGGTCCGTGATGAAGAAGTAAATGAATGGTGATGACGTGGACAGAACTCCCCATTCCAAATGATGAGTAAATGTGATGACTTGCCTTCTTTAGTTTAAAATGCATAAACAGTTAAAATAAGAAAGGCAATTTGGTGAATTTATGATTTTTCATCTTCAAATCACTTTAATTTCATCAAATTTATTGTTAATCACATTCATTGAAAAAAATTTTTCTTATGAGAGAGGCAAATAATAGGCATTTAAACAACACTCAGGGCCCCCAAAGCTTAAGAGTAACTAATTTGTGATACTTTCTAGAGTTTGAAGATATTTAAATATGTTTGGAAAACTTACTAGAAGTCTGCCACTAAAGTGGTATCTCAGGCGTTGATATTTAACTTGTATTCATTATACATCACTTACCTCTGCACTGCCCTGTGAGACTGACCAACCGAAACTCACCATATTAACTTGCCAAGACGCTCCTATTTGTGTGTAGGACATGGTGACCACTAGCATACCACACATTCAAATGGCTCAGGAAACATACAGTGGTGAAGACATGGATGGGGCCAAGTATGAATCACCTCACTACGCTACACAACTCAAGCAGTCCTTTGAAAAACTGTCACGTGAAATAAAGTCACTGACAGTCCCTGAAAATGCAGAGGACATCTGATTACAGGCGATTAGTTTTTTACACAAACAGGATTGCTCAGGACAACTTGGAATCTCTAAGGAGGCAGCACACCTTATCCAACTTGTCCCTGGTCTCCTCAAACAGACAGGGTGCCTGAGATACAAAGTCGAGGTATTTTTCTAGAATATGATCCTTGCTAGCAGACATAAAGTGATTACTGTCAAGTCAAGCTGTGCTGGACCTAAAAACTGCTGTATTTATTGAATGCTTTAGCAAATACTCATCCTACTAGCTTCCATTTCCTGGAGGTGAAGGGATTCACGTAACGATGCTGGTGTGGCCCAGCTGTGCCGTCTAACGTGATGACCCTTGGAGAGGACATGCTGGGACCTCTTACCTTAAAGGACTGCACAAAGGTCCACAGTAAAATACGGATGGTGTAGCCCTGACGCAGAAGCTTTATGAGGCGGGCAGCTCGGAAGAGCTTCAGGAAGCTCATATTGAAGCCGCTGGTGTTCACCAGCTGGTGAGCAAAAGGAAATATATAATTAGTGACATTATGGTCATTTAGAAAGATCGAAGCACTACTAGTATTTGCATTTTTATCCCTCATTCACATAATAAAATGGATACAGTCTCTTTGTTAATCCAAATTCCAGCATATAGGCCAGCCAGTGAAGCCCATCTTCCTAAGCCTTCCATGGCCTGTTCCTATGCTATGGTAGAAGAGTAAGGAATGTACCCCCTCATGTACCTTGCATACACTGGACAACAACTGGCCTCCCTAGTCTTCTACCAAGTGGTCTGAAGTTTGCAAAAAGAGCTAATCTTGTAATCCCTCTTCTGATATCCAAATGGAATTACAATGAGCTCTACAAGTCTTCTTTAGGATGAGCAAATTTAGGGAAACAATTCAGGTCTAAGAACTTTCAGGGCAAAGATAACGTGCCTCTTTTGAGAATGCAGCAGAGTGCTGTGTACACTAGCACACTAGCCTTCTTTTCACACCCTCTATCCCTCTTACCTTGTTGGCTGTCTGTACTAGAGTCATGCAAATAAACAAAGCCCTCACGAGATCCAGCACCATTCCCACATCTGCATTCCCCAGCTAATGTCCAATAGCGAGGAAGTGAACTACTACACCTAGATGGGTCATTACCCTGTAGGTTAAAAGTGGCTGGAAAGTACAGAGGTGCTTTTTTTTTTTTTTAATGCGTAAAGGACCCACCTTAAAGGACAAGGATCTTATAAATCTCTCACCTTGCTGTCTGTCAGGATAATTTCTGTGATACTGCCAATCACAGTGATGAAGTCAAAGATGTTCCAGGTGTCTCGGAAATAGTTCTGCCGAATGAATTCAGTTATAGGAATGTAAGAGAACAGACAAAAGAAAAAAAAAGACAGGATAAAAAGGAGAAAAGATACCTTTTATTGCATAATTTTGGCACTTTCAATTAAATCTTGTCAATTCGTGCACAAGTTCACTCTAACTTTAGCTTCAGTTTCCTATTTCTAACCATAAATTTTATTTCTCCCTTTACTAGTTTGAAGAGGCAGCTCCATCACTATTTGAAGACCTTCTTTTTTGTCATTAAAAAGCTTATGTGGAATGATGAGGATTTTCTAATGTCTACAGCATACTTACATCTTTATTTTCAAACCAGTTTATTGAGATCTGACGAACAAATAAAAAGCAGTCCATATTTAAGGCATACATCTCAAGGCACTTGGGGATATGTACATACTTGCAAAAACATCACCACCATTATACAACTGTAATTTTTAAATTATTGATATTCTATGAAGGTATCTTATAAAAACACAAGCTGACTTTCAACTATCAAATGAAAGTTACACAAATCTTAAGTGACTAAAGGTTACAGATCTGCCAAAAATCTTCCCTCTAACTCCACTGAGCCTTTTCAAACCACTTGCTGATTGGCAATAAAATGAACAGACTTCTCCTCCTCTTTCTCTGCTCTGTTCCACCTTCTAAGAAGAGGTAACTAAAACACAAGCAAGCAATAATAAAACGAGCAGGCTAAAGGAGATGGAGGAGACATAAAAAACCTGGAAAATCTTCCAACCAGATAGCACTCCATTTAGGAAGAAAGAGTGGACTATGACTCCATTTCCTAGGCTCAGGTGAACACGGACTTTGGAACAAAATAAAACAAAAAAACCAACACCCCCCCCAAACTTAGACACTTGGATCTCCAAAAATGTCATTTGCTTGCCTACAGGCAGCACCTCCCATAAGAGGTTTTCAGAGCATTGCCGAAGTGTGCCCTATCCCAGCCTCACCGCTAGCATCACGGAATCCCTACTATATGTACCAGACACCAGCTTAGGCTCTTGGCCTTTTTTGAAGTCATTTATTTCTCTCATGGATCCTCCAGGTAGGTAGTGATAAATATCCCATGTTCAAAAAGTTGAAGGGTTACCAAGAGGAGTATGAGATAAAGAGGGAAATAGAGGGTGAGCAAGTTACAGCTCATGAGCACCCACTCAGAATGAGGCCCCTGATCGGATACACACAATGAAGTATCTGAGGCCGCAGGCAAGTATTTGTCATCCTCATTTTATATATGAGAAAACTGAAGCTTAAAGAGGGCCTGATTCCAAAGATAAGTTCAACTATGGGGCATATAGAGAAACCAAAACACACAGCTTCATAAAGTCACTCTTCGTGAGACTTAGTTCATCAGTGGAGGAGCCAAGTTGAGTCTGAATTCCTCAATTCTCAGGGCTCTACTGTTGCCTACTTTGGGGGTAAATGTCCTAATTCTTGGTTTTAATTCTTCCTAATCTAGGGCTTCAAAGACTAGAAGGTCTGGATTCCATTTGATGATGCTTTGTAGTACAGAACAGCATAGCGTGGCAGAGACTAGCGTGGTACAGTGTGTGGTACAGAATAGCATAGTGTAGGATAGACTAAAGGATTATTGTAAGCTCTGAACTCAGGCCATGATCTTAATCCTGGCTCTACTTTTGACTAACCTTGGGCAAAGTATTTAAACTTTTTGAGCCTCAGCTCATCCATAAAACAAGGAAATAATATTGCCCATCTAGTTGTTATGAAGATAAAATGAATATGTAAAATATTTGGTACATAATAGGCAATGTATATTACTTCTTTCCTTCTTTTTCTCCTTTCTGTTACCACTCTGCTTTCTAATTCTGCTGCTTTCTATTTCATGATATTTAAAAAGCTATACAATTTTTCTGAACTTCAATTCCCTCATTTAAAATAATAATAATAATAATGGCAATAATGATAATGATCTCTGCCATGCCAATTTCAGAGTCATTGAGAAGATCTAACAAAATATTATAAACTGGGGTATTCTGAAAGCCTAAAGAGCTATATCAATGTACAGACTTATCGGGATTAGTGGTGCTTTTTATAGTGTAAAAAGGCCTGTAGCCCTTGAATGAAAACATAAGGGTGAGGGTGGGAAGGAGGCAGACTTCAGGGCTGAATGCAGTTAAGCTTGTAAGTATGCTCTCAGTACTCTCCATAATTAGACACGTAATTGGGGACTTAAGCCACAGACAATGTCAATACCACATGCGAGTAATCAAGATGCATAGAAAAATTTTCCCTGTTGTGGCCCTGGCTTTTCCTTTTTTAGTTCAACCTGCTCAGGGCTAGACTGTATTATAAAGGCATCTTTGTTGGTGGTAGTTTCTTTTTCCTTTTTTATTTCACCAAAGCTCAAAACACTCAAAAGGGAGTCAAGCAATCAACAATACAGCTACCTGCAATGGCTTCCCTTCACCTCTGCACCCCAAAACAATGAAATTAGTGGTTTTCAAAGCACCATTAGGAGATAGAAAGCAGTCCCCATGATCAGCACTCAGAATTATCAAATCTGATAATCCAATCCAGCTCAGAGTCCCTGTTACTTACTCAGAAAATAAACAAAGTTTTTCTTCTTATAGGAAAAGCCACATGCACATATGATTCGAAATGGTAGCTCACGCCCCAAATAGTTGTGAAACAGCTGACAAGTGGGCTTATCTGCATCCCACTGAACTCTCTTGTACATACTGAAGGAAGGGGTGGGGGATGA
Organism: Arctocebus calabarensis; assembly: GCA_963573935.1. Classification (NCBI taxonomy): domain Eukaryota; kingdom Metazoa; phylum Chordata; class Mammalia; order Primates; family Lorisidae; genus Arctocebus; species Arctocebus calabarensis. Next base: position 73,796 of record CAUYON010072792.1, on the reverse strand, counting down.
ACGAGGGGGTTATTTTGTTTATAGGACACTGAAGCAAAGGGCTAGGTTTTCTTAACACCCTTGAAAACAGATGCAAGAATATGCCAAACAATTATAATTAGTAGTTGAAGAGAAGGAAAAAGAGAGCTCATGCCAGAAAAATTCACCCCCAATCCTCCCCAAACTTAACTCCAGAATCCTTCCCTCCTATTACACACAGACACACACACACACACACACACTCCCACACCCACATACACGTCCACACCCACACCCCCATTAGCATGGTGGAGTGTGTGGTACAGTAAGTAAAAGGCATGTATTTTCAATGGCAGAAATTACTCTTCATGTTACTGATGGCAGAATGATTACCAGGTAAAATTTGTTATTGGCTACATTTGTGGTTCAGAAGGACAAACGTTCCCCCATCTGGCTTATTAAACTCTATACTTTTTACCAGTAAATAAGCATTCAAAGTTTATGAGCCTAATGCTTGTTTTGCTCCTTTATCCACAGGTAAGTCACAGTTTGAATACAACCCAACGATGCCACCCCTGGACTGCTGGACCAGAGCTGATGGCTAGATGAGTGTCAACCTGGGGATGTGGCTTCTTTTGCTTTTCTCCAAAGCCCCTCACCCATCATCTTGTGTGTACAGCAATTTACTGAGCAGTCAACATGAGCCCTATTTAGGTAGGCAGGTGTGTGAGCCATTTCTGGAACAGCTGTAACCACCACCCCCTTTTCCAGCAAAGGCTGGGAATGCACCCAAAAGGAAAAGAAGACAAGCCTAGTGCTGGGATAGATTCAGCGACATACCAAAAAGCCAAAAGCGATGACCTTTAGGACACACTCCAGGGAAAACACCATGGTGAAGGCGATATTCAGGTACTTTAGGGCCAGCTCGTAGGTGCAGGGAGCAGAGTAGTACTGCCGGGGAGAGAAGAGAGGAGAGAAAGAGAATCAAAGCCTAAAGTCAGAGGGGGAATATGTGCCACTGAGACCGGCTGGCTCCCACCCTGCCCTTGTGGGACACTCTGGTGCCTGGCACAGGAGGAGAGAGATGGACATAGAGTGCCAGAAAGGAAAACTACATGCCCAATGCCACAGAACAAAGCAAAACACCAACCTGTGCCCCACCTCCATGGCTTAACAGTAAAACAGCCGGTCTTCCCAGAAATGAAGGTGGTCAGGACAGAAAGGCTTTCTAGAGTTAGTTCCTTTATCATTTGGTATTTAATAAGTTCAGGCCTCTCTTCATGCTCCCACAGTCCTTCAGCCCCTAGCATGATCTCTATCTCTGGATAGTGTCCACCCTTCTGAAACTGATACCCTTCACCATCTTTGGGAAGCTCCTGGACTGGTACCATAGGCCTCAACGCCTTCTTCACAAAGGACCCCTGCAGTCCCAGAGGTGAGGATATTGAACAAAAGAAGACCATAAAGAGATTCCATGATGGAAAAGTAGGGAACGAGTAGACAGACAGGAGTGCTGGAGCATTTTCCCAGTGTGTCAGAGCACTCAGCTGCCTTGGGAGGGGATGGTCACCAGGGCTCGGCCGGCTTTTGTGTCTCCTCCTCTCACCTTCATCATCAGCACAACAGTGTTCAAGGCGATCATGGCCATGATGGTGTACTCGAAGGATGGGGACACCACGAAGTGCCACACACGGTACTGGAATGTGTGCCTGTTCTGTGGCATGTAGCGGGTGAGAGGTTTGGCGCTGATGGCGAAGTCGATGCATGCCCTCTGTGGGAAAGACACAGTCATTAATCCGAGCTCATATCCCCCAAACCTTGCACGGTGGTGGGATCTTTGTTAGATGCTCAGAAGAAGAGGATGGTCTATGAAAAAAAGGGCAGGGCTGAACAAGCAGAATTAAAAATGGCAATAGGGATCATCTGGACAAAATTGCAGGAGAGATATCACCTGAAAAGAGTACACAGACTGGAGGGCAAACACTTAACGGTTTGTAAGGCCTTTACACAGCATGTGGCTGAGAAGTTTAGGCAGTGCCACAAAGGAAAACTACTGATGCCTTTACTGAAAAGTAAAACTCTATCTGCTTGTGTATTCCTATAGCTTGTTTTGTTGCATTTTCCTTATAGCACCTCGAACAGTTTCTAGTTGTTGCATTACAAAAAAATAAAAATGAAAAATAAAAAACAAACTGTTGAAACTCGCAATGTGTCAGAACTATGCTCCTTACTGGAAAAGCAGTGATAAAGCATATTCCCTGTCCTGACAGCAAATATACACCATGGAGGGCCATGGTCGGGTAGGCAGCAGATGTCTTAATGTTATAATTATAGCACACATCTCTGCCTTCTAGATGCTGCTTTAAAGACACACACTGCATCATGAATACCTTACATATCTTCTAGTTCTCTCCACCTCACACCTGGGCCTTAAACAGAGCAGTACTCAGCAAGTGTTTATTTAATGGCTGAATAATTAATTTCCCCATCTTCTCTCTATAATCAAGCTAAGAAAATGCAGCCTGCCTTCCTAGCACCGCTACTCAAAGGGGCCCTGCTGTCCCTTGCGTCAGACCAATTTTGTTACCTCGTTCTTCTCCAGGCTGCACTCCTCCATCATCTTGTCCCCTTGCTCCTGGAAAGTGATGATGATGAGAGCCACAAAGATATTAACAAAGAAGAAAGGGAAGACCACAAAGTAGACCACATAAAAGATGGACATCTCCATGCGATTGCTGCGACTTGGGCCTCGGTCTTCCTCTGTTACGTCTACGGAATGCTGCAGAACTCTGTGGGGACAGAATGGGGGGAGGGATATGGATGGCGGATGACAGTCTTGGCTCCATTAGGAGATGTGAAATCTATTATAGTTCTTTGGCTTAACTTTGCAGATGCTTTGTTAATTCTTTGGGACCATAACCAAGTTGACATATCCCCTTGGTACCAATCCACTGCTCTTTCTAGCCCCTGTTTCATTATACCTTCAATTCCTAAGCAACAGAAGGACATCATTTTATTGTTTAGGTTGTTATGTACAATACCAAGACTCCTAGATTCCTATTTGACATTTTGCTGCCAACTAAAGTACACTGTCTCCAGAAAGTGGCGTCACAGTCATTGCCACGTCTCTGAAAAGTCAGCCTTTCATTTATGGGCAGCATGAGAACCTGCATTGTGCTGTCTTCTGCATAAGAGGTGTGATTATAGGGCATATCTTTGGGCTTTGCAAGTTTATCCTTAACACTCAACCCTTGGGCTCTCAGGTGCAGGGTCAACCTGGAGGATTAATTTGTCTAAAGGATCCCCCAGGGACTCTCTTGAGGGTTAGAGGGCTGTTCAAAACTAATTTATTCTATAGGGGCAAAGGGGGCTCCATTCTACTCCTCCATAATTGGCTAAAACATTAAGAGTTTCAAATATTCCCCAGACTTGTCACCCCCTTCTCCATTTTTGCCTTAAGGATTTTTATTTTTCTTCTCTTCTGCTTGTCTCACTCAGTCATCACCACTTACTTTCCTTAGTATGATAACAAAGGGTCAGCCTGTTCATCTTGATTCAGCTTTTCAAGGCAGCCACGGATCCCCTTCCACTCACTGACAAGCATGCCACTTCAAACCTAGTACTCACTGAGGCCAGCCTTCCCCAGTAGAGACAGTGAAGAGCGTCAGCAAGGCCCAGATGATGTTGTCATAGTGGAATTCATGGCGTTTCCATTCCCGGCCCTTCACTTCCATCTTGTTTTTCTCATGGTCTACATAGTTGCCTCTAAAAATAGGATAGAAATAAAAGACGGCATCTTCACGATAGCTCATGGAAGAGTCTGAACATTCTACAAACTTCAGTAATGGGGGTAATAATCATCATCATAGAAATGCAAGGAAAAATGACTTTTATTAAAGGCAAATATTACCATGGAATAAAAATGGGATTTGGTACCCAGTAGATGTGGGAGTAAATCATTACCCTTTCATTAGTTGTTGTTATAACCTTGATCAACTTCAACTTTCTGTCTTAGCTTCCACACATAAATCATACAAAGAAAATCCACCTCAATAGGTTGTTAGAAGGATTTTAAATGAAAATTGAGTATAAAATGTCTTGTACCCTGTCTGTCACAAAAGAGGTGCTCAATAATAAAGTTTACTGAGGCCTTATTTTGTCTTTCTGCAAAAGAAGAGTGGAGATAGGTATGAGAGAAAGGAGGAAGGGAGGACCTAAGGGTGGGGTGGGTTCATCATCCCTTCAGCAAAAGTGAGTGAGGTGTGCTAGCAGTACTTACATGCACTCCTTCTCTGTGTCCTTTGAACTGTCTGTGCAATAAAAGAATTTTCCCTTGAAGAGCTGAACTGCGATGACAGCAAAGATGAACATGAAGAGCTTGTAGACAATAAGTATGTTGAAGACATTCTTCAAGGAAGTCACCACACAGTCAAAGACAGCCTGTGGAAAGAGCAGAGAGCCCCAGCATATGAGCCCTGTGACGGCCACACCAGCAGCACTCGGCCCCACTGAGAAGGTGCCTGAAGAGGGAGCTGAGTCTCACAGGGTCAAGGGATGGCTTCTAAGCTGGTCCTGGGAAGGGAACACAGGCTCTGAATCTGAAAGTCAACCCAAAGCAGAGAAAACTAGATGATATCTAGCAACAAAGGGGGTTCCTTGTAGGATTCCTAGCAGGGATAACTCCACTTAGTGTGAAATACAAGTTTAGAAGTGGACGGGATCTTTGAGATCATTTAACAATTAAATAGCTTATCCATAACCTTCCATTTGTTTGATGACATTCTTAGATTTGATTTATAAACTAATTATTAATTATTTTCTTTTAACCTTTCTAAGTGAATCAGAGAGTGATCATATATTCTGATATTCCATAGCAAGTTCCTAAATTGGCCATGATTATGTTCAGCACCTCATGTTAACATTAGCTGTGTGTATTTGGGATGAAGACCACAAGATGGGATGTGGGGCACCTGGATGGACAGAGTCAGGGATTCACACTTCATGTAAAAGGTGACGAACCTCCAGAAACCTCCATCTTAGTCCCTATGCAATGAGGCATTACATGTGACTTCAACATATTTCAAGCCATTTTTAGGTTCTTTTCTAGGTTTTTCGGTTTAGCTCATGACAGAGGCGAGCCCCATGGTGGTCCACATTTGTGCAGTTGCTTCTTTGCAGTGCTGGGTGAAGCATTGGTTTAATTAGTTCAACACTGCAGGGAATGTGAGTGACATGCAGCCTTGTGGAATCATCAGAGCCACCTACATATCCTTAGGTTATAGAGCTGCACAGAGAGGAACTAGGGAACCAGTTCCTTCTAATTTAATGGAATTAATCAAGGCTGGGGTCGCCTTTTCCAGCCTATTAATCTCATCAAGTCTGTCTGGCTCTCTCTCCTTAGAACCACTGGGTCTTGCATTGCAGCTGACAGCAGTGGTCAGGGCCCCAGGCAGCCAGCCAAATTCTGTGTGGTGCAGGCAGAGAGGAATGAATATTTATGGGCACTGGCCGAGACCAGGCGCTGTGCTGGGCCCATACCATATCAGGTGGGAGGTGGTTAAGAGACAGCTGCTGCTGTGGGAAGTGCCTCCTTCAGGAGAGGAAGGCCTGGTGGCCAGGGAGAAAGGCAACCGGCAAGGCCACTTCCTTTGGAGCTGTTTCCTTTGGGAGTCCACGCATGGGGGGCTCTGGGCTCTGAAGGGAAGCCATGTTTCACCCAGTGCAGGGCCTTTCAGAAGGGACTTTCCTTCCATCCCCAGCCTTTCATAAGCCTGCTTTGCTTTGCCTCCTGTCTACAGAGCGGGAGGGCTGAAAGTAAGCCTAAGAGGACAGGAGGGGTTTGAGGTGGGCTGGGGCCTGATGGAGAGTGTCAAAGATTAGAGGACCAAACCGGAAATGGGAATTGGGAAGCTGGGAGGGGCAGTCAGGTTGTTCCTTCCCCCTGCTTTCTCTTTTGTGGCAGGCCTGAGAGAGCAGGCCGGGGCACACCAGGGGAATTTTGGGTTTTCTAACAGGGTCCACTCATGTCAGCTCATTTTGGCCACACCAGAAGTCTGTGAGTTTTTCAGTTGAAAGAAACTGAAAGAATAAGTGAGCTACCTTGGGCCGCACAGCTCCTCAGTCTCAGATTGAGCCTGGCACACAAGGGGACGCTGTCCAATGCTGACCGCTCAGCACATAATTTGTTTGAGAACCCCTGAGAGTCACCTAGGGTGTGGCTTTGGAAGGCACACGCCAGTCCCCTCCTCCAGGGAGTCTGGCCGTAGTGTGCTGGAGTAGCTCAGGAACCAGGAGATTAAGAAGCACCTGCTGGTCGTGATGCAGGTGGCCTATGACCCACATTGTGAGAAGGGCCATACTAGTCCATACAGCCCTGTAGGTGGGTAATTACTTCTGTTCTGGGGAAGCATTCTGGGGTAGCCCTGAAGCACACGTTCAGCTGGTTGTGTGGCCTGGGCAGCAGGAGCCGGACACTGGGCTGTGAACAGGGAGCCCTGATCTTCTCCCAGGCAGTGGTTCGTCTCATCCACAGAAACTCAAGGAGGATGGCCTTTGCCCCAGTGGAATCTCAGCTTTCACGAACAACAATGTAAATGGGTTCAGCCAGCTGGCAGAGTGGAGTGGAAAAGCACACCTCCAGAGGCGGCAAGGCTCACGAAGGTGGAGCCCCAGTATACTTGAGCAGGAAGAGGGTTAAAGAATGAGGAATCTGGGTAAGATACCTATTAAATCTCATGGTCTGGCAATAGGAGGAATGTTAGCTCACTTTCCCTTGTCTTCTCTGCTTCTGCCAAAAATGGACTGTGTGTCCTTGAATGAATTATTGATCCATCAGTGGCTCAAAAATAGGAAAGGTTAGGGATAGGAGCTCTTCTCCTCCTCTAGAATTATGAGAAAAAAAAAAATCTGACCCAGCATGCAGACCACAGCACACACGGAGGACTCCTGCTGCTTCCGTCTTTGCACTAGGGGCTCGGCCTCAACAACACAGGAGGCTCCAGGACAAAGCTACGGAGGGCTCTGCCTGGATGGCGTTCCACCCACAGGGCAGAGGATACCACCTGCGTCTGGACTCAAGGGGCAAAGCCTCCATATAGATTTCTTGGGATGTTGGTATTTTCCTTTGAAACTAAGACCCTGAGCCCAGGCAGAAGATAAGAACCTCGATAACCACATGAGAAAAAGGAATATTACCAGAACAAATTCTCCCAAAGCGGGCCAACCGTGGCTACGAGAGAAGCTGGGAGAAGGAGATGTGATGGGAATAAACTTTGTCCACATTACCTTGAGCTTGGGCAGGCGCTTGATGGTTTTCAATGGCCTCAGAACTCGGAGCACCCGCAGGGACTTGATGGTCTTGATGTCCCGCCCCTTGTTGGTTCTGTAAGGGGAGAGCCCCCCGCCCCCCCCCCAGGAATCATTTAGAGGGGGGGAGAAATAAAAGTGACAGTCACACTATTGCATTAATAACAACAAGGCAAAAGGGGAGATGTAAGTGAGAGTGAAGGAATTGGGTCAGAGTTGACTCCTTCAAGGACACTCCACAAAAAATGCTTCAGGAATATTACCAAATGGCTCCCCAGGGTGCACTTATGCACACACACCCACACATGCACAGAGGAACACACAGGTGCACACACATACATGCCGATGAACCTGGTCTCTCCCTAACTACCAGTCTAATGCTACTTATCACCTATTGGCACCATGAAAATGGAAGCTACAGGGAACATAGCCCAGTGCTTTTCCACTGGTAGGTTCTCAAAGGATGTTTGCTGAATGGAACAGGAAGCCACAGCTGAGAACAAGTCTCATCAGGGCCTTGATTTGCCTAGGTCTGTCACCGTTGGGCAGGTGCAAGGCAAGAAAGGATGGTGGGTCAGACACCCTCGCTGGGCTGCCTGTTCCAGGGAGTATGTCATGCTGGCTTCTTGCCAGACCCTGGCTCCCACCCTGGCTCCCACACCAGTTATCCCCATGTGGCTGGCTGCCCTGCTAGCTCAGATGCTGCAGCCAGCAAAGGCTGCACAGGTCACTCGGCTGGAGGAGGCCCAAGATGCCGTTCCTGCCCATCTTTATCCTGGCTCTGCAGTGAATGACCCTCCCTATCTAGCCTCTTGGAAAGGTTTTTCTCCTAAAAGAGAAAATGTATTTCTCCTTTTTAGGAATGAAATGAACAAATCAACATGCATCTCTCTTTTCTCCCTGCTCATCCCCTGAGATCTCTGTGTTCAATGCAAGTAACTGCAAGTTATGAGACACATAGATGGTAGAAAATGAGACTCTAAATAGTGAGGTCAGGCTCTGGCTCTTTCCTCATGCTGGCCCAGATTACTATCACACCAACAATCCTGGAATGGGATCCAGAACATCCGGTGAAACAACAGGGCTTCTGCCTGCCCTATCCACCCCCAGCCTGTAAACATCCATCTATTCCTTCACAGAAGGTTAGAAAACGTTTAGGAATGCTGACTTTGCCCTGAATGTTAATGTTAAGACTCTTAATGGTCATAGGCAGTGGCCTCCACATCACTTTTAGTCAATACTAAATTGAATATAAATAATGTAAAAGTATTGAGCTATAGGAACTTTGTATATTTTATAAACTATTTTACTATATCAGGCTCATGTATCTACATTTCTAACAGAAGCAACACAGGCCAGGCACAGTGGCTCAGGCCTGTAGTCATAGCACTCTGGGAGGCTGAGGCAGGTGGATCACCTGAGCTCAGAAGTTTGAGACTAGCCTGAGCAAAAATGAGACCTGTCTCTACTAAAAATAGAAAAACTAGCCTGGTATTGTGGTGGGTGCCTGTAGTCCCAGCTTCTCAGGAGGCTGAAGTAAGGGGATCACCTAAGCCCAAGAGTTTGAGGTTACTGTGAGCTAAGATGCTACAGTACTTTACCTAGGGTGACAGAGTGAGACTCGGCCTCAAAAGAAAAAGTAAAATAAAATAAAGGCAACATACCAGCCAAATACTTACCCAAACCAATAATAATGATTCTTCCCAGGAAGGTCTGGTGACTCCTAATTTTTGATTTCTTGAATATCAGTAAAAACTCACCATTCATATAAGCTCACCATTCCTTTTTCAATATATCCACTCCCCCCTCCCACTCATACTTTCTTCCTCTTTCTACCCACTCCCTGCACCTTTTAATTCAAAGAAAATCAAACATATTTACCCCAAAGCGTTCCTATGAAGGATCCAATCAGAGTGCAGTTCAAAAAAACAAAAAAGAAAGGAGAGGGAGAAGAAAGATAGTCAGAACATTTTGGGGCAAAAAAGAGACTCTTAGGATGGACAGGAGATTGAAGAAGCACAAGCCCAAGGGACCCCAGCCACAGCCTTGGCACTTGCAGAGTCCACACGGTTTGTAAGAGGAGGGGCCAGTGCACGCTTGGCTCCATGGCCACGGTCCCAGCCATGGCCCTACCTGCAAGGGCAATGGCCATTTGCCAACACTAGTGAAACTGTCTCTAACTACGGACACTCAGGTATTATACTTTACTCACGGAGCCTAGTTTAACTGCACTTTTCTAAATGTAGGCTTTTACTTTCATTTCCTTTGTAGTCTTCAGACAAGCTCTCTCCATTTCCACTTCTGAGAAACCAGGTCAGAGGAACTGCGCCTGCTCAGTTCAGGCCCAGAAAACTTGGGAAAAGCATTTCCAGTCACAGTGGCATAGCCACACTTCTTAAGGGTCTCACATGAAGAGGGACATGCAACCACTCTGAGAAGGCCACCGTGACACCTCTCAAAAGCTAGACCAGCAACATCACTATATCACCTTGAAACGAGGGAAGAGGCATTTGTCCATCAAGGTCATGATGTCACACCACAAGCTTACCTTAGAATACGCTAAATGAGTAACTTCCGTCATGAGCTATTCACAATGCAACTTGAGGAAGAAAAATCAACCCAGCTCTGTTGGTGAGGAGAAAGCCCTCCCCAAATTTATGACAACAATTTATAGCATAAATATCTTTGAGACGACAATTCACAGCATAAATGTCTTTGCGAAAGACATGAGAACTAACTTTTAAACTCTTTAAATATTTATTCTTCATTCTGGGTCAGACTCATAGGAAGCACCTTTAGTTGCAAATCTTTAAGCCTCCTACTAATTTGACGACCTAGGTATTACTATGTGCATGTCACAAATGAGATTCAGAGAGGTTCAGTGAGTGTCCAGTATTAGCTGGTAGAACTGGGACTTGAACTCAAGTCTGCATGATGCTTGGACCTCTGGCTTTTAACCACTAAGCCTCTCTGCATTAGCAGGTTTTGGTTCAAGGCTTAAAGAGCTCACTACATTTTCAAACTGAAAAGACTCCTGATCTCCGTTGGGTAACTTCAGAGGAAACTGAGGTCCTGGGAGGATGCACCTTACACAAGATCAGAGAGTGGGCTTTGAGTTACAGGTAAACATATGTTTCCTGATTCCCTATCCTGGCCTACTGCTGCAAAGAAGTTTCTAGAATTCAGGCTTTTGTTCTTTCTTGCTGACTGCTACAAAGGTTATTTTTTACCCTCTTTTCTTAATTTTTTCCAAGGTACCACAAGCCTATGTTATAGCACCCTATGTCATAAGCAAAGCCTTTTAATGGCCAATTTACTCAGCAAATGATCCTGTGTTTGGAATTATATACATTTTCACTATAAACACCAAATGAATTGCAATTTGGTAATTAAACCCAAGGACTGATAAAGGCCTTAAATCCTTAATGTGATAACCTCTAAATATTCAGAGGGCAGGCATATCTTCCCTTAACTTATGACAGCATCTTCTCACATACCAGAAGGGACACTTGGTAGGTCACCTACACACACTTTGGTTCACTCATATAACAAACATCTATGGATTCCTTAATATATGTCAGGCAATGTTCTAGGTATTGAATACACAGCTGGGAGCAAATGAGGTTGCTAATATCTTAGAATTTACCTAGTTTAATAGGAAAGAAAGACCTCAAGTAAATAAACGCACAAATAAAAGCACAATTGCCAGTTGCCACAGCAAAAATGAAATCATTTTTTCCCCAAACCTATGTAAATTGCCCTTCTCGTCCTAGATTGTATTTAAGTAGAAATGAGACATCTTCCATATCTCTAATATGTGGGAACAGGGTGGGAGGTCAACCTATGGCAATGGTCTAGGGCAGGGGTCCTCAAACTATGGCTCATGGGCCACGTGTGGCCCACTGAGGACATTTATCTGGCCCGCTGGGTGTTTTTGTCACAGGTGCCTGTCCTGCTTAGCGGCCAACTCGTTCAGGCTGCAGTGCACATGTGTGGAATGTGCGCTGCACTCTCTGACTCCCCTCCTTCTCTCTGTCTCTCTACTCCTCCTCTCAGTCTCGGGTGAGGCTGAGACTCTTGATTGGAGGAGTCACGAGCTTGACTGTACAGAGCATGCTGCTGCCTGAGGACTGAGGTAAGAGTAAGTTAGGTTTTTTTTTTTTTTTTTTCAGTTTTGGCCAGAGCTGGGTTTGAACCCTCCACCTCTGATATATGGGGCTGGGGCCCTATTCCTTTGAGCCAAAGGCACCACCTGATTTTTTTTTTTTTAAGTTAGGAGGTCTATTTTTTTTTTTTATTTTGCAATTAGTAGGGCCTTTTTTGCAGTTCATGGGGGCCTTTTTTTCCCTGAAGTTAGGAGGTCTTTTTCTTTTTTTTGCAGATAGGAGGTGCCTTTTTTTTTCATTTTAAATATTGTATTGTTCCCTTTTTCTTCTTTTTTTTGCAGTTTTTGGCTGGGGCTGGGTTTGAATCCACCACCTCTGTTATATGGGGCTGGTGCCCTACTCCTTGGAGGCACAGGCACTGCCCCTATTTTTTTTTTTTTTACTTCAAAATAAGATATGTGCAGTGTGCATAGAAATTTGTTCATAGTTTGTTTTAAACTATAGTCTGGCCCTCAATGGTCTGAGGGACAGTGAACTGGCCCCCTGTTTAAAAAGTTTGAGGACCCCTGGTCTAGGGTTATGTACTCTAGGCTTTAGCTTTCTGCTTAGCCTAAGTCCGTGTCATGGAGACCTTCATATATAGTGAAATCTGAACAGGTTTTCAGAGGTCACATTCACAGATATCCATCTTATGAAGGAAGGCCCAATATTTCTTGCTCCTCCCATAAATCCAAATGGAGGACATAACTTGCTCTCTACAATTGATTCCTAGTAAAATATCCATTATTATTTTTGAGACAGAGCCTCAAGCTATCACCCTGGATAGAGTGCTGTGGCATCATAGCTCACAGCAACCTCCAATTCCTGGGCTCAAGCCAGTCTCCTGCCTCTGCCTCCCAAGTAGCTGGGACTACAGGCGCCTGCCACAACGCCCAGCCATTTTTTGGTTGCGGCCGTCATTGTTGTTTGGCGGGCCCGGGCTGGATTTGAACCTGCCAGCTCAGGTGTACGTGGCTGGTGCCTTAGGCCGTTGAGCCACAGGCGCCAAGCCAATTCCTAAGAAAATATCACAGTACAAAACAAAGGCGATTTCTCACCATCGTGTGTGTGCTCCTTATTTTGGAAAACAAGGGTTCTTGATGGTGTCCTCTAATCTTAACAGCTAAGTGTGGCTGCCAAACTACGGGGTTGGGAGTGTGTGGTCTCTTTGTCCCATTCTAACTCTCAGAGATCTGAGCCAGGACACCACTGAGAGACAGGCCCAAAGTGAAATAAGGAGCAGGCACTGCCCTGTGCAGCTTTTTTTTTTTTTTTTTTTGGTAGAGACAGAGTCTCACTTTATCACCCTTGGTAGAGTGCTGTGGTGTCACAGCTCACAGCAACCTCCAACTCCTGGGCTTAGGCGATTCTCTTCCTTCAGCCTTCCGAGTAGCTGGGACTACAGGCGCCTGCCACAACGCCCGGCTATTTATTTGTTTTTTTGCAGTTCGGCCGAGGCTGGGTTTGAACCCGCCACCTTCAGTATATGGGGCCGCTGCTCTACTCAATGAGCCACAGGCGCCGCCCCCTGTGCAGCTTTCATCAAGTCTTTTCCTATACGGGGGCCACTGAAAAGCTGTGAGTTTGCATGGTTGCAGAAAAAAATGCTGCATCTTGATTTAAAAATGTGAAATGTAAGGTGTACTGAATAACAAAGTCATAGAGTCAGGAAAAGCCTCCACAATTTAGTGCCATTAAAATCTATCATAATTTACACACAGACTAGGCAAAAGTCCCACTGCCAAATCCACACTAGGAGAGTTATTTAAGCCATTATCAGAGCTGACATGATTGCAAGGGAAGTGTTTTACCAAACTAAGAAGACAAGTTCTTCAAACGTTTTAATTGAGGCACATTTGTTGGGCAATAATTTATATGCTTTTTATAAATCATTTAAATATAATCATTCGATAACACTTTGCTAGTCTTTGCTTCTAAATGTATAATCAGAATTTTTTTTTACACTGTCTAGCTAATTAGTGACATTTTATCAGGTTTAAAAAAATTAATGCTCATGTTAAAATCTGAAGATAATTCCACACACCAAGATGCACTAGTCCCACTCAATTGGGCCGCCCATTTTATCATTTATTTCCTACTTATTTGGTTAAGTTTCTGGTTGCTCTCCAGAAAAAAAAAAAAGCCACATTTCTCTCTTGTCTCATCGGTAAAAGGTAAGACTTTTCCAGTTCAATTGTCAAGCTGCCCTCCAGATCTTTCTTATGTAATCACTCATCATTCACTGTAATCTTGCTCTTCAGCTACCAGGTCCCCTTTTCACATGGTCTGAAGCCAATTTCAGCTAGAAACTGACTCTCCTCCCAGGGGGAAAGAGCAGGGACACCAGGTTCTGAAGAACCCCTCCTCTAAGTGGCATGGCCTTCCACCTTCTCTCACCAGCCCAGGAGGGAAGAGCACAGGGATTTAAAGAAGTCTCTTGCCTTGGGGGAATAGCCAGGCTCCTGTGGGTGCAAGGTGGCAGGGGTCAGGTCGTGCAGAGCCTGAGCACCTCACTAAAGTGTCTGGACTACTATCGGGTAGGCAATAGTAGCTACCATTAATTATACAACTACTAAGTAAATATATTTTATCTTATTTCTCACAGGACCAAAATAAAGTGAGTTATTTCAAATTCCCACTCACAAAAGAGGAAGCCAAGGTTCAGAGTTAAGGCCGCTCATAATTAAAAGTGCTGGGATTCAGACCTCAGTTTGCCTGACTCTGAAACCCATGCTCTTATTTACAATGTTATAATGCCTTTCAGATGGGAACCACTGGAGGGTTTTAACTAAAGAAGAGAACAGTAAAAGAAACCAATAGTTCTGAGTTCAAATACTGAGCTACCCATCCCACTCCTCTTAATCAGCTCAGAGTCTATGAGAGTTCATGGGAAGAAAAACTCACAGATGAAAAACTCAGGGATGCCCATCTCCATCTGGCTTACAGGTTTTCAATGTCTCCAGGTAGAGACAGAAGGATCTGGAGGCTAAGGAAAGGTCTATACAAAGCTACCACTCTGAGTTTATAGGGGTTAAGGAGTTGGAACTAACTAGAACGTCACAAGATAGCCAGGAGCTTAATATAATGGAGAAAACACTGAACTTCAAAGCAGAACACCTCCTTTGCTCAAGAGCTGGATTTGCTATTTACCAAATGAGTCAGACTAGTCAAACCTTGGGCAATCTACTTCTCAACTGCAAAACAGGATATCCAGTGTTGAAATAGAGAATGAAAGCACTTTAAAACTTCTGAAGACTCATGGAAATGAGAAGAAATTTTCCCCCTTTGCATTGGAAATGCTTGTCTCTCTGGGACCTGGATGTAAAGTCAGGTTCATCTGTTTGCATGATGAGTTTAAATTGGGTACTTTGACCTTGTCACTGCTCACTTTCTGCTAGTTGGGGATTATTTTTCCTCCTGGTCCATGCCCTACCATCTCTGGGCACTGCCCTGACCCCTAAATCCATTGTTATTCTATCATCTTTCCTTGCCATGTGACCAGAGCACTAGCTCTACACTAAGTGGTAGGTGCCTTATCCTCTCCTTCTTGCATATGGACCTCAGTGAGCTGCTCATCAACACTTGTGAGAGTTTTACAAACTTTTTCCTTGGCAATACATAGCACTATACTCCAACTACAAGGTATTTTTGTCCAAGAACTGAGATACTCCAGGAGACAGCAAAGCATCCAACTCTTAGCAGTTTTGTCATTCATTCTGGGGAACACTGACATTATTTGCCTTTCTTCTTAGTCTTAATATGTCCAAAGACCCCTCATCTGTTGATAACCTTGGAGCTAGCTGAAGCCTACCCAATACATTTCCCCAGCAGGAGACTAATCTATAATTCTAGGATTCTAGGCTCTGTGTGTGTATGTATGTGTGTGTGCTGTGTGTGTGTGTGTGTGTGTGTGTAGCAAATGGCTGGCAGGTCACCTGATGTGGGTGGATGGATACTTCCAAAGTCCCATGATGAAATCTTTTGACCTAAGTTATTCTAAAACCTGCTTCCACACTTTGAGGGCACCATGATGGGTTTCTACAAATCAGGCAGGACTGGGCTCTCCCAACAGTGGTGAAGGCTCTGGTTAGACCCCTTCCTGGTTACCATGAGGACGGGGCTGTGTCTCTGATTGGAACATTACATTTCCGCTTGGTCTGTGGCCACAGGCTGCGATCTCATTTACAACCAATTATCTCCCTGATTTCGGCTAATAAAGAAAGATACTTGGGTGTTTGAACCCATTGCCTCTATAAGATAAAGGTCTCTAAGTGCACATTCTACAGATAGTTCCACAGTAGCACCCAATGTCACAGGCACAGACAACACATTTTCCAGTGTTCACCAAAAAATATGCATGCTGGGGCTTAATGCCAACAGCAGGTGGACTGGGGACTTATCTCCTTTCATACTCTCCCCTCAGGGGGCTCCCACTCTGCCCTTCCCAAATCCCATTTTCAAGGCAGTTATAGTATAATGCTGCAGTGGGCACCCCAACAGCCCATGGGCATTAATAACCTTTAGTGTCTACACCTGGGCACAACAAAGTCGCATGAATTAAATCACAAGGTGACTGTTAAAACTGGAGTCTCGAGGAACACAACATCCTTCTATATCTGCTCACTGCTGGAAATTTCCAATTCCTTTTCAGCCAGTATCTTAAATCCACAGTTAATGGGCAACCTGACGGCTAAATTTAATTTTAATCCTTCATTCTCTTCCACAGGAGGAGAGGGGGACTAGATGGCCTGTCTGGCTAAGTGGTAAATGGGTCTTCTTTGCATGAAGCAGGACTTTGTCCACTTTCCCTCTTCTACAAGATTAATGTACAGTCACAGTTTCCTTTGGGATACTCCTCTTTCAGTTCCTAAGGGAAAGAGGCTGTCAAGAAAGCAGTCCTACAGGCAGCGCTTGAGGTGTGAGGGGACTGCCTTAGCCAGGTGGCCAAGGACAGGAGGGAAAGACAGCAGGGTTAGGGGGAGACATTTGCTCTGTTGTTTCCATGGATATTCTGCAGCCCTTTAGGAACTTTCCAAAGCTAACATCATCTGTGCCTGTGTGCGTAGCCCTGCTGCTGTGGCTGGTTCTGTATGCATTCAGTAAACCCCATCCATCCCAGTGACTAGGGCAGGGTGTCAAGTGTCAGGAAAGCGACATACTTCAATGAAAAGAAGGTAATAAAAGCTAATGTGGGAACTCCAGTTCCTTCTGGCATCAAGAGGCAGACTGACTCATGTTTTTCATTTCTGGCTAAGGACTGGATAATGAAAGGCCAAGTGTGGCTGACAGCCAGATCCCGAGTGCCAGTGAGTCTTGCCCTCACCTTGTGCCTTGCTACGATGGCAAACGGCAACAAGAAGCTTTGGCATCAGCCGCCAGAGTGACTCTGACTGATGTACAGGCCATCAGTCCTGAATGTGGAGGAGATGGGAGCAAAACTGCTAGTTTATTTTTCTCTTAAGCCATTTGTGCTGACAAGCAATTATAAGCTGCGAGTTTACTCCTAGAATTCAATGCTGACTTCAGTTGAGCAAGGCAAGTCACATGTTGCAGGGCAGTGGAAACACAAAGGGTGAGGGGCCTGGGTTGGGAGGACTGCAGGTGCCTCTCACACACACACACATGTCAGCTCTGTCCCCTCCTGCACTGTCCCTCTGAGATGTGGTCCCTGGCCCCCTGCCTGTCCGCGTGAAAGGCACGAAGCTTGAAGACACATCTTCACTGTGCAGGATCCCTCGAGGCTCCTGAATGCAGTCTGCATGGTGGCCTGACTCCCCTACAAGGCAGCTGACTCTGGGGACACCTGGAAGTGAGGGAATGTGCCTGCTGTGCAGATCCCAAGAAATGCCAAGGCTGTAACCATCTCTAGCTTCCTACTGGGAGGCGGGGAAGCAGAAGAGATGGCAACAGGGTGTGAGGAAATCGGGAAAAGCAGGTTCGGGTCCTTCAGTAGAAAATAATTATCACACAAAAGAATGCCCTTTCATCAGAAAGAAAAATATACAAGAGAAAGGTTTCATAGATTCAGCCACTCACCAGACTTTTCTTGAAACCTCAAAGTAGAAAAGGCACACCTGGGGACATTTATAGTTGGCAAACACTCTGCGTCTCCACATAGCCCGGAAAGTGGGGTGTCGTAGGGTGACGGAATAAGGGAGTGCTGAACTCAACCTTTGCCAAAACTCTGCCCACCTCCCTACAGAGAGGCTGGGCTTTAGGAAGGAGACGAGTGTTCTTATAAATGCTTTATAATGTAAAAGTGGATGCGAAAGAACAGAAAAGTTGCAATATGGGTTGCATTTCTTACCCAATGGTAATGCCCACACGTATAAAATAAACCCCCTTCCTCCTCAAAGTCAATATTGTTCCCAAATAGAATTTGCCAGGTTTACATTATAAAGGATCGCTTTACTTGATGTATGTAGCTGTGGAGAACAGATTTCTCTCCAGTCACTACATAAACAACATATATGCTTATAGAAAACATACATGATGGCAGGCGCAGACCTCTGCAGGAGAAGGACTTGGGGACAATGCAGCTTTCTTTGAGAATTCAGCTAGAGGTCATCCCCTCCCCTTGGGTAAGGGCACTGCTCTTGGGAGTTGGACTGAGTGCTGAGATGGCTCTAGCTGTCAGTGGTGGAAGGAATGCCAAGTCACCTCTGGTTTCTGAGGAGCCACATAAAGATGCTACTATGGCAACCACCATCCCTAGCTCAAGTTGATTAAACAATAGCCTTTGCAGAAGCCTCCTGACTAAGGCGAGGTTCAATTTCAAGGACAGAAAGAGACTGGGACAGAGGTAAGGTTATCTGAATGGTGGACATTCACAGGGGAAAATACATGGGATTATACATACATGACAATGAAAGCTGTAACCTTGAGGAGAGAGACACTTAACAAGCCTGCAGACAAACTCACATTCGGGTTCCTGCTGACCTGAGCCCCCTGGCCAGAAAGGGCACAGGCTCAGGGACTTCACTCCACCCTCTGCCCCAGGCCAGACCCTCTCTCTGCTGGCAGGTGGGGCTCTGGCAAACCTTATCAAAGCAATGGGCGAGCTGAATTCTCTGGAGCCACTCATGAGGAGAGGGGCAGAGCAGAGTTAGGAAGCACAGCACAGGAGTGAGAGGAAGCGTTACCTGGACCTCCACGAATGTGACAGTGGCCAGAGGAGGTGAGAGTGGGGGTCTATTCCATGAGCAGAGAAAGGAAATGAGCAGGAATGAACATGGTAAGCTTGGAGGGATGGTGACAAAAGAGAGAATGGATGGAGGAGGAGAGGCAAGGGCCATCTACATTTCAGAGAGAAATGAAGAGTCCAAGAGGTGTCATCACTGAAAGCAAGTGATGGATCAGAACCCTCAATCCATCACGTAAGCACAGACCCCAGAACAAGGGGCTCCTGGTGGCCCCTGCACTGTACCTGGTCTGAGGACCAACAGAGAGGCTTCAGCTCCAGGGCTGTAAGGCGGCCCCTGCCACCAGCACCAAAGCCACCACCGCCATGTTTCAAAGGGCACAAAGAAAGAACAAGACAAATGACAACCTACAGCATGTCATCACTGCTCTGGATCTGGGGAGAGACAGCTAGTCTGTGGACATGGGGCAGGCATGCAGATGCTTCCTCTAAAAGGCAGCTCCTACACTGGCCATGGTGGCACACACCTGCAGTCTTAGCTACTTGGGAGGATGAGGTGGTAGGATCAACTGATGCCAGGAGATCAACCTGGGCAATACAGTGAAATCTTACCTCTAAGAAACTAAAACAATGCAACATAAACTAGCATAAAATAAGATGCACCTCTTCCCCTTACTGGCACCAACACATAGGCTTGGTTACCAGGTACACAGGCACAAGTGTGTGTGTGTGGGTGTGTGGTCCAATGAGCTCTGGGACCAGCTACACACATTTCCCTTTGCATACATTGTACATCAGTACACACTGTGCTCCTATATTTGGACTTCATGATGTGATGGAGAATGGAAAGAAAAGGAAGGAAATTAATATTCATCGATCACTCACATTTTGTCAGGCTCTGTGCTATGCACTTTAAGTACATTATTTTATCTCTGTTTTAGAGGCAAGAAACTGGAATTAGAAAGGTTAATATATTACTGTGTAGTTTGAGAACACAGTGCTGGAACACGGAGGGGCTGAGACTTAAATGAGGGGCTGGCTGACTCCACCAACCCTGCCTTTCTGGCCTCTCTGCCTTGTCACCCCAATACGATCTGTTCTTTCTAGAGATACATAGGTGTTTTCCTAGATGCTTCTCTCTCCTTGGCCTTTATCCTTCAAAGAGAGACAAATTATTTTGGTAAGATCAAAATAAGAATAATAATATAGTGAATAATGTATGCAAATGAAACTGATAAGATGAGAAGGGAACTTGACCTTTTAAAAACCCAGATAATATTTATCTCTAGTTAAAAAGGTGGTTCTCCTAAGGACAAAGGCAGACTTTAATGCATCTTTCCAAAAAGAAGAGGAGTCAGAGGTCCCCTTGGGAGAGCCAGAGTTGCCTTTCTTTTCATCTTGCTGTGAGAATCCGTACAGGGCTCCGATGAGAAAATACCGAGCTTTTGTGAAATTTCCCCAGAACAATCCAACTAGCTCCAATAGGAAGCTTTCTTTTCGTGAGGTGCAAAAGTGATTCCATATGACTGGAATGGGTGACCACACTATTGCACACAGGGCCAAGGGCCCCTGGAGTTACCTCACTTGCCAGCCCATCTCAGGGTCACATACTACATGCAGCCCTGCTCTCCTTTGGGGCTCTCCTTTCACCTCTTCTACAGACAGAGGCCCCCTGCCCTAGGCCACATGAGGAACATGCCTTGTAAGTCTCACCCACCTCTTCCAACGGGAAGGATGTGTGAGGGAAGCACATGGTGCTTGGGGACAAGGTGGGCTACGGGATCCCTTCTTAACCACTGGGATAGGCCAACCTGTGGAGGTATGTATTTTGTTCCTTTTGCAGCTGCCATCAGTGACAGCAACTCCCAAAGGCTTTCCTACTGCCTGGCCTCTAGCCTTCCTTAGCTGGCGCAGTCCCCACCTGTATTCAGAGAGGCACAGGGGCGTCTCAGGGAATACTATCACGCCACCTGGAAGAGGGTCAGGTCGCTCAGGAGCATGGTGCAGAGAGAGCCCCAAGGCCATCATTCATCCCACCGGGGTGCTGAACACATCTGGTTAGGAACAAGCATCTCTATTTCCCAGCTATACCCTCCAAGGCTAGAAGAGTGCTTCACTTGTCTGGATTCCACAGGAAGTGTTAGAAGGTGACTGAAAACCTGCTACAGCTGGATCAGTGTGTGAATTAAAAAAAACCCAAATATAATGAATATGATTTAGTTGGCGGAATGGTTTAAGACTGTTTTCCTAAGTGTGTTACCAAAGAAGGTTTGCAAAGTTCTTCCTTTTGGCGATTAAACATATTAATATGTGCAGAAGCTCTTGTTTACCACAGCTCGTGGGCAGAAAAGCACCCCATGGCTAACCCTGTGATCCCCAACTCTGCTCTACCCTCTGCATCCCTTTTCCTTTCAAGCTGCTTCCTTAACTGACAGACATAGAAGTGAACAGGCATAGAAATCAGATGTCTCTGGGTCCACCCCTGGGCGCATGGAGGCACTGCCCACACAGCCAGTGTCTAAGCTCACTTATCTCCAAGAAAGGAGCCTGGGGCCTGGACTTTTCCCTCCTCACCCTCCCTGTTCCTGCCACTTAGGGTATAGGAGCTAGAGCCGCAAGGCTGTCCGGAGCTCTGCAGCAGACAACTTGGGCAACACTCTCTGTGTGTCTCCCCTCCCCTCTGGAGAAGGCCTCAAATCAGCCAGTCTCCAAGAAGAGGGGAGGGAAGGGAACCGAGCAAGAAAAGAGCCACTTACGCCAGAGCAAAGGCCACCAACGCGCCAACCACCACCACAAAGTCCAGGATGTTCCACAGGTCTCGGAAGTAGGACCCGTCCTGCAGGATCAAGCCCTGGTCGATCATCTGCAGAAGGAGCATGTGACAGCACAGGTGAGCGGCACTTGCCCTGAACTCTGGTTCATGGGGTCACAGCTCCACTGCCACCATCTCCACGATCAACCCTACACTGGGAGCCAACGAGTGAGAGGGGGGGTCCAACAGGCTATTATCCATGGAACTGAGGTCTGAGACTCCTCTTCTAGCCACGCAGGGTCTGCTAGACTCCCTGGTCATCCAGAGCCCTGCCATATCTCTCCTTTCCCTGGGGTCTCAGAGCACCAGGCATTGCTACATAGGCATGATGAGTAAAATCCCCAAAGGGTGAGACTAGGGACAAGACAGGCTTATAGAGTGTTAGGGTGGTGGCCTTGGCACACACCCAGGTTCAGATGAGATGCAGTGGTGGGGGGAAGTCCCCACACCTGCCTGCATGCCCACTGCCTGCATGATCTGGCCACATACACACACACTGGTAGTCATGTTTTGCAAGATCGATTTATTTGCTCAGGGTTCTGAGGCCAGATAGGAGTGGCAGAGGCTCTGTGGAGGTCTCAATGGCTAGTTGGTGGCAGGGTGGGAAGGGCCCTATCCTAGGGGAGCAGACAGATGACCCATCCCAACCCTGGATCCCTGGTTTTCTTCAGAGGCTTTACCTTTATGACCATCTCAAAGGTGAACACGCCAGTGAAAACGTAGTCAAAATACCTCAGGACCTGTAGGACATACAGTGGGGAGAAAGAGGACCATGTGTGGCCACCAGGGCCATACTCCTGCCAGCCCACCCTGATCCCCCAACCTCTGCCTCAGAACTGAGGCTTGGACTGAGGTAAGGGGGTCAGGGACCCTGGATCCCATTGGAGCCAGTTCTTGGCTGTTCTTCATCCTTGGCCAGAACTTAAAACTCTTGAGTCTGAACTGTCCCCACAAACCCCCCGCTCCAGTGCCGGTTAGGACCTGGAAATCCCTCTCCTTCCTCCTATCTTCTGCCATACAAACTTGGGGAGCCCAAGAGATGTTGCCATCACACTCCACATACATCATTCACGACCCTAGGTTGAATGCCAGCCCACGTGCGAGCCCACAGTGGCTGTAGATGCTTGTCAGAGCCTGGCTGGATCTGGTGTCCAGTCCCTGGGGTAGCACATGGGTGGCCGTGCAGTGCAGGGGGAAGGGCTGATCTGGGAATGACTCACACTTCACACTGAGGAAGAGGAAGAGATCCTTCCTCATTCCCCAGTACACTTCCTACCAACTCGGTTCACCTCTAGTGCTGCAGCTGGAGAGGGGCTGGGATGGGACAGGTGGCAGGGCACCGTAGAGGTTTGCGAGTGGCCCCTGGGCACCCACCCTGTTACGCTCTGAGTTGGTCAGGACGGGGTCCTCTGCTGCCAGGGCGATGCTGCTGGCCGCGATCACCAGGAGGATGCACATCTCAAAGTAGCGCAGGTTCACGATGTAGTGGCAGGCCCTGCGGATCCTGTGGGGGTAGGGGAGTCCTGCTGAGCTGACCGCTCCCCTCCCAAGCCCATCCCTCCTACTCCCCACCCCACCCCCATAGGCACAAGCCTCTTCCAGACAGCCAGGCCCTCCTTCGCCAAAGGAAGCTGCCAGGGAGAGCAATTTAATTTCTCGGGCACCACCCTTGATTTAAAGCCCCAGTGGAGGGAGGTAATCAGATTGGTTAGAGGCTGCAGCACGCAAGCCAAGATGTATTATCCACAAGCACGTCTGAGCCACGGGCTGCAGTCAGCAGCAGGCGACAAACCCCGGCAGCTACAAGGTGCCCTCCACCATAGCTCGGGGTCTACTCTTCTATTGTAAGGAAACTGGGACATACCCAGGAAATTCGGAATAACTAAGAAAAATACAAATAGCCCTTGATTCTAAGATTCCTGACTAAAGCAGTCCCAGGTTTTCATGAGTCCCAGGTTATTCTAATCAAACTATCTTCTACATTCTCCACTCTAACCACAGATGACCTATTGTACCTTAACCCCAGGCCTGGCTTCTCCCTTCTCAGACCTCCTGAACACACCCACGTGACCACTTCCTACTGTTAGAGGCTGGTGTACCTGTACACCTCACTCGTAGCCAGCACACAAGGCAGCTTGTCTTTCCAAATTCTTTCCTTCCTCACTGGAACCCTCCAGACTCTTCTCTCCCCTCCCCACTACTTCATGCCTCTACCTCTGCTCTGAGAGGCATGCCCATTTCAAATATCCACCTGTAGGCCAATGAGACCTAAACTCTTAGATTCCAGTGGATGAGCTGGTCATTCTAGGCTCACCTTACTTCTTGGAATATTTGGTGACACATTCTCAAGTGTGTCCCTTCCTCCCTCCTCGCCACCTACTGAACACAGAATAGGTCAAAGGTCCTTATCTCATAACATTTCTCATGCTATCCTGCCTTGAGCTACTCTTGAGACTATGGACACAGAGTTCAGAGGCTGTTTAGCTTAGTGACCCACCTCACTGGGTGCCCAGATGCTCGATGTCTGGCCACATTGGACAAGGAAGACTCAGGAAGGTGACTAGAGGCCCTTCTTCTCCCCGTCACCCTGCCCTAGGACACAGCCCTGGTTGTGTCCCCAGGCCCTCCCCTGGGGAAGGCAGTGCAGAGGTGTCTTACGGGTTGGTGGTGCTGAAGATGAACATGGAGCTGTGGGGCACCATGGCTTTGCCTGTCTCACGCTTCTCCTTCTTCTGCTTCTTCTTCTCCACCTCCTCCTCATCCTCTTTGATCTCTGCCTCCTTCAAGGGACTGGCTTCTCCATCAGTCTTATTGCTGACTGCAAGAGGACCATGGGATCTTCAGAGACCTTGTTACATGCGGGAATGGCCCCTTGGCGCCCAGCTGGGGATGCACAGAGAAGATAAAGAAGGGCCCAGGGAACATCCTACAGGTGTTGGGGTACTTGCTCTTCTTCTCTCCTTACCCTCTCCCTCACTCAAATTTTTTGAGGAATAGCTTGTTATGTCATATAAGCAATAATGATCGTAGGTCTCCTTTTACAGTTGAACTTTTATGATCTGGCACATAGAAAGGTGTTTCTGTCGTAAAGTTTGTGAAGTTTAGATTCTACATCTGAACTCTAGATGCTTTGTATACATTCACTTATAGAATTTTCACATCAGTGTACCCTGAGAAGCACGTATTATTACTCCCATTGTACAGATGGGAAAATTGAATTGCAGGAAATTTCAGAAATTTTCCTAAGGCCAGATAGCTAGTGTGGGTTCCCAACTCAAAATCCTCCATCCTTTCAATGAACTCCCTGCAGTGGAAGATTTCAGGAAACTATCGCTCTGTTTGCAGCTGCCTTTCTGCCTGTGCTTTTTCTAGCCATGATTAATGGAGAAATGAGCATGCAATATTCATGTGAATATGGCTCCATGACTGCTTTCCAGGAGGGGAAGGATGAAGGAAGAGGTCGTGTGGAGCTCTTAGGGCTGTTGCTCGGTTTCTATACTCAAGTCACAGTGTGGGTTAAGTTGGCAAGAGCCTGAGGTTATCTGAGTGGGGAAAGGGACTCAGTCAGCTGACTGCTCAGTGATGGCTCCACCCGGGACCTCTGTGCCAGCTGTGGACCTGTGTGGTCCTGGCCCATAGGAAGGCCTTCTAAAAGGTCAGTCATTGACAGTATCCCAAAGTCTTCCATAACATGCTCCTACGTCACCCAAGACCCTGAGTAGCCCTGAAATGGGAGTGGAGGGAGGAGCAACGTTGTGCTTTCTTTCTTTTTTTTTTTTTTGAGATAGAGCCTCAAGCTGTTGCCCTGGGTAGATTGTCATGGCATCACAGTTCACTGCAACCTCCAATTCCTGGGCTCAAGCGAGTCTCTTGCCTCTGCCTCCCAAGTAGCTGGGACTAACAAGCGCCTGCCACAATGCCCAGCCATTTTTTTTTTTTCTTTTTGGTTGCAGCCGCCATTGTTGTTTGGCGGGCCTGGGCTGGATTCGAACCCGCCAGCTCAGATGTATGTGGCCGGTACCTTAGCCACAGGCGCTGAGCCGGCAACGTTGTTCTTAATGTTGTTTCTCATCAAAGAAGATCCAAGACACTTCTTATTGATTAGGGCACAAAAGCAAACAGACACCAAGAGAGGCTGTGAGTCTGGGACTCTGGACAAGGGAGGTTTCACTGTTTAAAGCAGTGTGGGCATTCTGTGGGCAGAGAATGTGAAGGGATGGGGAGGGAGATGGAGCAGTGGAAGAAAGGCAAACAGGGAGAGGAGAAGATTGCCATGGGAAAAGAAAAAGACGGACAGAGGAGGAGGAAGACAGCAGGGGTGGTCACAATTCGGAGATCGTGGGGCAGCAGGTGGGATTAATGCAGGGACTGGGTGAGGGGCAGGGCAGGGATGGGATAGTAGATTAAGTGCCCTTTTTCGTTGTGCTTCCCTTTACGGTTTCATAGCTAGTATCTGCTGCCTGAGTGAACCGTGATGGAGAGAACAAAGGACTTGTGACTAAAAGCTCCTAGGAGAAAAGGGTTGATAAGAGTAATAGAATCGTAAAATGTTAGTACAGGCAAAGGCCTTGGAGGTCACGTAGTGCAACTGTCTCACTTTACAGATGACAAACAGAGGCCTCGAGAG
This sequence comes from Arctocebus calabarensis, assembly GCA_963573935.1. NCBI lineage: Eukaryota > Metazoa > Chordata > Mammalia > Primates > Lorisidae > Arctocebus > Arctocebus calabarensis. The sequence goes on along the minus strand of CAUYON010072792.1, from coordinate 47,808 downwards.
ACACAGAGGTTTTTTTCTGAGGCCACTCACTGAGCAGAGCCAGGGCCAGAAAGTGCCATCCTGACACCATCCACAGGGCTCCCGGCTGCCTGGCAGCAGAGCTCGTTGGTGAGAACAGGGAATGCCCTTAAATATGCGTACACTGAGTCTGTTCATTGACTGTATAACTGGGTGCAAAGTCACATATGATCACTCTGAAAGCTCTGGGGTGGTCACAGGGACCAAAAGCTTCAGGAAATTTTATGGGCAAAATTTAAGACTAGGGACACTCTTACTTATTTTTTGCCCTGCACACTGGGAGACAATTGCTACTAACTTCTACTTGCTGAAGAATGATTTACTTCTGGCAGGGGTGCTTTCTGAGCAAGCCTGTCAGAATGACCAGAGGCTGCTGTCCCCAGCCCCAGCAGTACAGGGGAGGGATGGAGGGGACCAGGACGAGCTCTCACTATGCACCACTGTCGAGTCCACCAAGGGGCCCACGTCAGGGATGGAGACAGCGACGCTGGTGCTCTCAGTGGTGGCCTTGTCCTTGCCAGCCGTGATGCAGGAGAGGTCAGGCTCGCTCTGGCTGACGGCCCGGCCCATGTCCAGCTGCACGTCCCCCAGCAGGGCTTGCTCGCTGCTGCCTTCTGGTTCCTCTGTCAGTGCTGTGCCCTTCCTCATGTCCAGCTCAGGGTGTGGCAGCCCTGGGTGTGTGTCAGCCTCCTCAAGGGCTCCTGCCAGTCCAGAGCCTCTGGCCACCATCAGGCTGTTAGTCCTACGAGGAGATGGTGGGGGTGGGGTTGCTGAGAAGCCCTGGCCAAGTGGCTGATGTGCCTGGCAAGGAGGGCAGACGGGGCAGCTCGAGGAGCTTGTTAGAGAGCACGTGGCCTCCACCGCCCTCCACCCCACCCTGCCAGGCAGACAGGAGACGAGACCTGGGGCCATGTCTAATGCTGTATTTCTGGCCATCTACCCCAAACCCACTTCCAACAGGAGATGACCTGGAAGGACAGAGCCTAATTTTCAGGGGGACTTATCCTATTGCCTGTTATATCTACTCTTGCCTTATAAAGGGGCCATCAGCACCACCTCCATTTCATAAAAGGGGAAACTAAAGCCAGGACAGTCTTACACTGAAGAATTCCCAACATCTGCCTGTGCTATGTGTGTCCAGGGCACTCCTGTGACTTAGTTACCTCCTCAAATCCTGAGCTCGCTCTTCTTGGATCGTCGGCTCCTTGCCCCCGTGGCTACCCCTGGGCTCATGGTCCTTCTCCCCATCAGCAGGCCCAGCTTCGTCCAGACTCCGCTCCTGGCTGACAGACCTGCTCCGGGAAGCTGAGGCAGACTCCTTGCCTTCTGTCCGGACACGGCGGTGCCGGCTGCGCCGCTGACTCTGCCTGTGCCTGGCCCGGTCCTCGAAGGTTACGGTGGCCTCTCCTCCCCCAGCCTCCTGCTGGGTTGGGTCACAGTTCCCATGACAGGGTCTGGCCAACCACGGAGGCTCCCGTCTGCCCAGGGACAAGGGGCTCCTCTGGTTGTCCAGGGTGCTAGACAGGTCCCCTCTGTCCCCTTTGAGGGACCCCCCACGGCTGATGCGTTCCTCCTCACACTTCTCCAGGCCCAAGCCGAGGGCCAGGCCCTCGATGGCCCTGGGTCTCCGGTAAAGGCTCGGGTGAGCATTGAGCGGGTTGAGAGGGCTCAGTGGGTTGAGGGGGTTCAGGGGGTTCATCGGCGGGGCCTCCTCCTTATTGAGGGCCTCCTGGCTGGACATCTGCATGTGCCTCCGCAGCTGGCTGGTGCGCTGCTCCCACACCGACATGTGGTGCCGGCGCCTCCGCTCCCGCCTGGCAAAGGGGAGAGGCGAGGGCTGCGGTCAGACCCTCCAGCTGCGGGCAGGGAGGGCAGCCACTGGGGCGTGGAGAGGGTGGGACACGAGGTGGGGGAGCAAATGGGAGCGCCCAGGACCTGCAGACAGGAAGCACAGAAAGATGTGCGGAACGGGGGCCCCGCGTGAGTGGGTCGTCCGCTGTGGCTGCAGCCGGGGGCTTTGCAGCAGCTGAGGGCTGGGGCAAGGATCTGCCCAGGACCGAGCTCCGAGCACAGAGGCCTGCCACGCCTTCACTCCTGCTCTCCTTGCTTTCCTGGCATCAGCCTGTGCATCCTCGGTGCCCTTGATTGGAAGTCAGAGACCTTCCCTGCTCTCCCCTTCCTCCCCTTTCCTCCTCACATCACAGCCTGGAGTAACCAGGCTGCTTTGGTACTAGCAAGGTGAGAACAGTGGCAAGCAGTCTTGTTACGAAGTCTCAGCTGAGGTCTCTGCCGCTGCAGCTAATGGGAACCTCAGATGAACATGCAGAGACCCCCGTGTACTCTTACTTAAACCCACGGTGGGGGTCTCGGTGAGTACTGACTGACGTGGCGGCAGGAGCACAGGGACATGAGGCTCACACAGGACTGGGCTCCCTGGGCGGAGGGAAGTCACCTGCTCCTTCCCTCACCTGTGCCTGTGGGCGCACACCTACACACTAAGGGGACACACACATGTGCCCACACGCACCCTCACCAGGCCCACGCATAGCTGTGCACATACCTGTGCACGGTACGCCCCCCAACACTAATCACCAACACTGACAGACTCCTACTCGGGCCAAACAGATGAGTGAACGCCACACGGGGTCATGTACTGTGGACACACACTGACATAAGCACACGTGGGAAAGTGCAGAGGAGCAGACCCAAAGACCGTGTGCACGGAACACACACGCACACACCACGGCACACACGGACATGCACACCCAGTGCCACTTTGTCCAGAGCAAGGACCGAGACACACTGTCCCCGCGCCACACATAACCACTCACAAACACGCAAACCGGTACACACATACAGGTGGCTGCTGCGTGGCTCCCACATCGACATGTGGTGTCTTCTCCTTCTGTCTCTTCTGGGAAAGAAAAACGAACAGGTTCAGTTCACCCTAGCCTCTAGGAAGTTAACGCCCCACAGCCACCAGCAGAGTTCCAGAGAAAGTCCCCTGCATGTCCACTGGTTCTCCGTGTGCCTGCTCGCCCTCTGGCCATTCCCATCCTGCAACTCTCCAACAGCGTGACTGCGGGCTCCTGGCTAGGTGCAAATACAGAGATCTGGTTTGTGAAGCACACATGCGGAGACCCAGGGCCGTGCCAGTCCATACCGCTCAGCCTCAGATGCTCAGATGTCATGCCCTGCAGGCACTCACACTGTCATCTACATACCCTCCAAAGACACATTTTAGAAATGCTATAAACATTTTTTTTTAATTTCAAATTAATATGAGGGTACAAACTACTAGGTTACAATGTTTGCATTTGTTAGATATAGTCCCTGTTGTAGTTGTGTCCAGCACCCAGGAGGGGTGCCATGTACACTTGCGCTGTGCTCATTAGGTGGGAGCACACCCACCCCCCTCCCGCCTCCCCTGGGCCCCCTCCCTCTTCCCCCCTCCTTTGGATTGAATTGCGTTTTCCTTTGTGTGGGTGTGTATCAGTTCATCTACTGACTTCATATTAGGATTGAGTACATCAGATTCTTGCTTGTCCATTCTTGTGATACTTTACTAAGAGCAAGCCTGTACACTCTGATGAGTATACTTCCCCCTCCCGAGTCATTTCCAGGATAGCACAGCACATTCACATGGATGGGACTCCTGGCTCACCCCTCCCGTAGCAGATCTTGACTAAGTTTCACCCAACGTGCAGGGGACCGAGGCTCCACCATGCATACTGTTGAGGACGCAAAGCAGCCCATGGCTGTAGGCAGTGCCACCATCCTGCAGGCCACCATCTGTGTGCACCAGGATGTGAGAGGTGCCCCCTGAGTTTATGCCATGCAGTGGCCCTATCCAGAGGCCTCGGAGGTTTAGTCTGTTTAGGTGAGTAAGGCACAGTATTGACCTCCTTAGTCTCATACAGAGAAAAATCTATTCTATACACACACTATGTCCTTCCAAGCACTAGGTCAGAGTGACAGGGTAGCATCTGTTGAAGCGGACAGGGTACCTGGTAAAATGAGCCTGTCCGCTCAGGCAGAGGACCACACATCTGGGATGCCCTTGGAGTGACCTGGCCCCAGTCACTGTAACTGACAGACCCAGTCCAGCCCAGCGGGTCCTACTTTGATCTGGGAAGTTGGTGAATGCTGCTCCTTCCCTGATAAAATGGACGCCTTCTGATGGGGAACATGCTAGGTCCACTAACACCGCTCAGCTGCCACAGCTCAGATGTCTGCAGAGCAGTCTGGTATGGCAGGGAGTGGAGGGAGCAGAGGCAGCTGGTGTGTCTGGAAGGGCCACAGGGCATGTGTGTGCGGCTTCCCAGAAGCACCCACTGGTGCAGACATCACTGGGAGAAGCCCATGAGCTCCTCAACTGAATACATTCCCTCAGCAGCGGCAGCCTGCAATGCAACGAGGCACAGGTGGGGGCGAGTGCGGAGAAGCATGGGGAGCATATAGAAATAGAAGCACACACTCTAGACAGGCAGCGTGCACATCCGCTAGGAAAAAGCGCATCATACCATCTATTTGCAAATTCTCAAATATTCAAAACCAGCCCTCCAGAAGCATGTGTGTCAGAGTGTAAGTGTAAGGGAAGATTCTCTCTCGCACACACACCAACAGGAACCTACACATGCACTCACAGGCGAAAGAGAGAGACCACCTGCAACTCCCACACAAACCAGGCACACACTTTAAGCTCCCTCCACCTCTCTACTCACACACGCCAGGATCCAAGTTTACGTTCTTAAGCTCACACAAGGTCGTATCTGCATATCTCCATCTCCTGTGAACGTGACCTCGTGTACACCCCACAGATAGCCGTGTGGAATAGGAAGGGCAGGGGGCATTCTTCCCATTTCAAAGAGAGAGAGACAGGTTCTGAGATCCTGAGGCCTTCTCTCTCTGAGGTCACGGAGCATATTAGTGACGGCACTATGATGAGCGCTCAGGCACTATGGTTTGTAACAATGCTCATTCCGTGTTTCTCCATGGACAGCCATGCTTGCATTTAGTCCATAAATCCACAGGCTTACCTGTAAGGAGCACATATCTGAGCAAGGAGCACACCCGAAGCAGGGCACGCACACCTGAGCGGGGAGCACACATCTGAGCAGGGCACACACACTTGAACAGGGTACACACCTGAGCAGGGAGCACACACACCTGAGCAGGGCACACACACTTGAGCAAGGCACACACCTAAGCAGGGAACGCTCCTGAGCACAGCATACACCTGAGTGGGCACACATCTGAGCAGGCCCACACCTGACCAGGGCACACACCTGACCAGGGTACACATCTGAGCAGGCACACACCTGAGCAAGGCACACATACTTGAGCAAGGCACACACCTGAACAGGGAAAACACCTGAGTATAGCATATACCTGAGTGGCACACACCTGAGCAGGGTACACACCTGAGCCAGGTGCACACATCTTAGCAGGGCACTCATCTGAGCAGGGTACACACACCTGAGCAGAGCACACACGTGAGCAGGGTACACACATCTTAGCAGGGCACACACACCTGAAACAGGGCGCACACACTTGAACAGGGCACACACCTGAGCAGGATGCACATACCTGAACACAGCACACACAGACCCTGAGGTCACTCATGCCAGTAGCATCCACCCCACTGTACATATACAGCAACCAAAGCCTGGATCTCTGCTCGTCTTGGATGTCTGCAGCACCTTCTTCCACCTCACTGTGCCCTGGTGCACACGGCTCGGTTCCCACGGCCCTGTGCCTACCCACATTTCATTCATTTTTTTTCATTCCATAAATAGAGAGCTTCTACTATGGGCCAAGCATCGTCCCAACTCATATCTCTCCAAACCCGCTTCTCCCCCAGGCTTCCTCATCTCAGTAAATAGAACCACCCACTCCTAAGTGACAGCCAGTCCTACCCATCCACATTTTTGGATACCTGTGTGAATGTTTTTAAACCAAATTCATGAGTTCAGGGAAGGTGGGGTAGAAACTATTCAAGACTCAAAGAATATTCTGGAGAGGAAGGAGTGCTTGGCATTTCTCTATTAATCTTTAATGGCGCAGAGCTGGGAGTTTTTTTTTTAAATCTCACTCACAGAAGAGGGGTTCAGAGGCCAGGCCTTCAAAGTTTTGAAAGGGGAAGGCAAGATGGTGGCCATGTGGGAAAGAATCCCAACATAGCCCCCATGTGCCCTACAAGATGAGGCAGAGGCCAATCTGGAGCAACCAAGGGCTCCTTCCTAACCAGCCTCAAACAGTAAGAGCAGGGTCTAGGGTCAGGATGGAGTTCTATCTCCCAGAGGCTACAGACTCTCTCCCATAGGTACCCCAGGAATCATGGTTCTATGTACCTTCTTAGCCTCTTCACAAACACCTCCTCACTCACCATGTAGAGACCAGGCCCGTGCAGGGGCCCTGCCAACTGCCTGAGTTCTCCATCAATTACAGGTCCAGGCCAGATCCCTGACAGAGGGCGTCCCCGCCGCTTTCCTCCATCAGCCTCCTTCCTCTTCCCAACCCACTTCAACTGGATTCTGCTCCCAGCCTTTGTTTCACCAAATCCAGCGGTCCCTTTCCCATCTTCATCATGGGTGATCTTTGAACAGTATGCAGGACCAGCATCCACGCTGCCTTCCTGCAGTTTTCCAGGCCACCATGCTTCCCTGTCCTTTCTCCTGCCTCCTGGCCACACCCCCTTGGTCTCCTTTGCCGGCATCTCATCTGCCAGACCCTCAGCCATAGGGGCACTCTCAGCCTCTGTCCCTGCCTCCTCCATTCTCTGTTCCTGCTGTCCCTGGGTCATCCCACCCACAGGGACAGCTTAAATGATATCTACATGCGAATGACTTCCTCCTCAAATCTTCATGTTAATCTTGACCTCTCTTTTTAGCTCCAGACTCATGTAACCAATGACTTATTCAACACTTGCATACCTTAGAAGCATCTCAAATTTAATGTGGCCAACATGAACTCTGGACTTGCACCCTTCTCCAGGGATTTAGTAAAAACACATACCACCACCCTCTACCTGGGGGCTTAGGGCTCAAAATCTTAAAATCTGGGACTGATTTTTTTCTGGGTTTTTGTTGTTGTTGTTGTTGTTCCATCCTTAGCCCTATCACATGTAATCCGTTAGCTCACTCTCTGGCTCTCCTTCCCATACAGGGGTAGAATGAGATTACTTCTCACCTCCTCCACTGCCGCCACCCTAGGCTAAGCTACTGTCATCTCTCACCCACTTTACTTTCAGAGCCAACTCTCTGCCTCCCGCCTCCATTCTTAGCCCCTATCAGTCATTCTTCATTAGAACAGAGTGACTTCTAAGTATAAACCATGTCATATCCATCTTTCCATTTTAGATCCTCCCGTGATTCCAATTAGAATAAAAGTTAAAATCCTCAACCTGGCCTTAAGGACCGCTGAGTTGGCTCCTGCTCACCTCGCTGGCTTTGTCTCCCTCCATTCCCCTTACGTGCTACACACCCACCACACCGGGCTTTCATGGGGGCAGATTTCCTTCCAAGTGTTACACGACTATCTTCCACACATTCCGGTCTCCACTTAAACATCACCTCTCTGGAGAACCCCTCCTGGATTACCCCAAGGTATTCCCCCCAACTCCTGTCCCTCTCTGCCTGGGGCCCTGTTCCATTTTACTATACAGCACCTGTCACTATCTGAAACTATTTCCCTGTGTCTCATCTATCATACACACTGAAATAAAAGCTCTGTGAGAACAGAGACTGTCTTGCTCACTGCTAGATTCTCAGACACAGATCCTGGCATGGAGCGGGCATACTCCTCGAGCCGACAGTTCTGTGAGCTGCTGGACTGGCTGTCAGCACAGGAGCCCAGGGGTCATGAAGAGGGCAGTTGACTCACTCGATAGAAGGCATGTTGGGTGCGGACATCGGGCTGACCTCCTTAGCCTTCTGCAGTGCATGTTTCTGGTTGAAGGCCTCTTCTTCCTCTTGTTCATCCTAGACACAAAGCAGATATGGCTTTACTGGGGACCTCTATAAATGATAGTAGCTTCCCTTGACTCTCCTGGTAGGAGTTCTAAAGACCAGGTGAGTGAGGAAGGCAGAGGGAGAAGTTCACCAAGGTAGCATGAGGTCAGGTGGCTCAGAGACTTCTGACGGCCAGAGGCCAGGCCACTTGGGAGCAGCAGTCTCATGGTTCCAGCACCCTGTTCCTACAGACTGCTCAGGACAGCCAGCGCACATCTGCCCTAGCCCCTGGCCCTTACTGGAGCCGGCTGTGGCTATGGAGGTCAGCACAGGAGCTGAGACTTCTCAGCTGCCCTGCAGTATCTGGGTGTGATGGAATAGGGTCCTTCTAGGCAAGTAGCTGGAGCTGAGCGGCTCAGACTGGTGTCTTCCCTGCACAGCGAAGCGGCCCCACGCAGCATGCTCAGGCATCGACCGAATCCCTCCACCAGCATTCCTGCCTCTAAGTGTCCCCTCTCCATGATAACGCCAAGGAAAACCAGGCCAGGTAAAAGGACTAGCACTGTTAAGAATACATATACCATTTCTCTCCTTCATCCTGGGCTATAATTGTGTTCTATCTTTCATAAGAAAGTGGGAGTAAATATAAGCAGGTTTCATAGAAGTACTGAGTACATTGGATACTTTGTATAAAAAAAAAAGTCAGCACATTGTACCCCACATATGCATGAATGTATTCATGACCTATATGTATTAGACTTAATAAAATAAAAAGAATACACATACCTTCCCAGCATGCTATGATTTTCACCTATATTATTTCATTTGAAGCCCATGGTAATCCTGAGAGCTACCCAAGACAGATACATTATTCCCATCCCACACATGAGGAAACTGATGTGGACGGAGATCAGGAGTCTGGCTAAAGCTAAAACAGCCAGGAAGTGGCAGATGTGGGACTCAAACCCGGTTTTTCAGATGCTAAAGCTGGCATTTTTCCTACTAGACTATGCAGATGAAGACCCCCAAAGACGTAGGGAAGAGTAGCCAACAGATGATGGAACACATGACGTCCCAGACATCTCACCAGATGCTAAGTGCCTCTGTCCCAAACCGGATTTGCATTGTAGGGGAGGAGAGTTTTACCCATCTCTGCAAACCATCCTTCTGCAATTAGTATTGCCTCCTCCCCCCCAGGGAGATGCATCAGGAAGGAAAGGAACATCTCTCTGAGAAATGTAGTATCTGACTTCACTGAACTGTCCCCAGAAGGACCATGGCCAGTAGAATATCCCAGAGGCCATAGCTCAGAAGCTTTGAAGTTACTGGCCACTCTCACACCCAAATCCAGAAGGCTCAAGTCACAAGATTAGGGTAGCAGAGCAGTAGGTCACAGTAAGAGAGGTGGAGCCTAAATCAGGGCTCTCCTGTTTTCTCAACTTTCTATGATCAACCTGGAAAGGACCCCTGTGTGGGTTCTTAGAGATTCATCAATTATTTTTGTATCCTATGAGAAACCCAGGCTGAGTTGAGGCTCACCAAACACTATGAAAGAGAACCAGGCTTCCTTCATGAGTGTGGCTCTCTGACTTTTCTGAAATTTCCTGAAAAGGCCTTCCTAGCAGGCCTGAGTCAGACAACGCAGATTTTGGGAGAGACTTCCGAAGGCCAGAAGGTACCTAAGGGCAGTTCAGAACCATCAGATCCCCAGAAAACAATGCTCACCTTGGTAAGCTCCTGGGCATTGGCCAAATTGTCCACAGCAATGGCCAAGAACACATTCAGCAGAGTGTCTGGAGGTGATGAGTTAAGGATATGTAAGTAAGAAAAGCAAAGGTCTTCAGCAATGCTGAGCGTGAACCTCCACGTCTTTTCTGCTGGACGCTGGCAGGAGCAGAATCTATTCCAAAAAGTCACGTTAGCAGAGGCTGTGGGAGGAGAGACGGAGAGGTTGTGCAACTCTGAAGCAGAAATGGGGTGCATCTCCTGCCTTCCACATATCATCCCTTTTCACAGGAGGCAGAGATACTTAAACCAGACCACTGACGGGGCCAGGTGAGGTGAGGAGGCCCAAGGCACTGTGAAATACATACTTGGTTTTAATCCTGTTTCTGGGCATACAACTCCTAAAATCCTTAGAAACTCCAAAGTGGAGTCTTTCTGTATGCTAATGACTTGACTGATGGCTAGCAGTCTAGTCTGTCCCCCCACCTCTAGGCAGCTTCAGGACAGGACTGGTCATGGGAAAAAGACAATAGCAGGACAGGAGGGTTGGAAAGTTTGGCCCTACCCTTCAACCTCTTGGGAGGGGAGAGGGGCTGAGGGTTATATTAATCACCAATAGCCAGTGGCTTAATCCATCACGCATGTGCATTGAAGCACTCCGTAAGAACACAAAGGACAGGGTTTGGAGAGCTTCCAGGTAACTGAACACGTGGAGGTCCTTCAAGGTGGTGCATCCAGAGAGGGCATGGATGCTCCATGCTCCTACCCCCATGCCTTCCCCTGTGCATTTTTTCATCTGTGTCCTTTGTGATATTATTTATAATAAACTGGTAAATGTGTTTCCGTGAGTTCTGTGAGTCACTGTACAAATTAATTGAATCTGAAAAGGGGGTGGGGGGGATCCTGATTTATAGCCAGTAGCTCAGAAGCACAGGCAGAATAACCCAGGGCTGTGACTGTCATCAGAAGTAGGGAAGAAGTCTTGGGGACTGAGCTCTCAGCCTGTGGGATCTGAGGCTATTTCTAGGCAGGTGAAATTAGAGGAAACCCAGCTGTTGTCTGCTGCAGAATTACTGCTTGCTTGTTGGTAGGGGGAATGAACCCACACATTGGGTCACAGAACTCTTCTGTGTTGATTGTTGTTGAGTGAGAGAATGGAAAAAAGCACTTTGAGTTAGTTTTTCCACACTCAAAAGGTCTTTAGACAGCTGTGGCCTCTATCCACAGCAATGATAAATAAGAGAACCATTGAACAATAACGTGTGTAGGGAGCTCAGTGGAGGAGCTCATCTCCTCTTTGCAGAGGCTGGCATGAAATCCCACCTAGACCAAGAAGCATCATGCTGTCCTGTAAGATGAAAAGATATGAGATGCCACGTCCCCCTGTCATTTAGCAGCTCTCAGTTACAGGATGCTAACTCACTTTTCTCACTCCTCATGGTAGGGCCCTGGAAGATTTCCATGTTTCATTTAACAGAATGTCATAGAGCAGGCACGATCCATTAGGAAATCCCTTTCTATTCCATGCTCTAACCCCGCAGGTCCCAATTTTCCAATTGTCATTGAAGCTTATGTGTTGTGGAACATAAAAATGGTTTTAGCATAAAAGTCCAGCTCTGACTACACTCAGAGCAATGGGAAAATTAAAGTGCCATTGTAATAGTGGCATTGTGACAAAGGATGGGAGCCCATTTCTGCAGCTCACTGATAGCTTTCTTTTTATAAGTTTTTTATTGTTTTATGGCTTACTCTAACCCTAGAAGAAGTTTTCAGGACAGAAAACGTAAAGGAACACACCTCTTCTTTATGAAACTATAGAAAATGCAAAAATACAGCTGTATCGCACAGCTCTCACTCTTTGCTCTATTAATCCCAGCTCAAGGCAAATTCCAATGCCCCCAAATATTTAATGAGTGTAAAGAAATTTGCAGTTGTAAGGTACATTCAAGTAAGTTATCTCATTTAACATTTGCAACTGACAAAGGAGATAGACATTGTTAGCTTCCTTGGAGATGTGAAAAATAGATGCTCAGAGAGAATGAGTGACTTTCCCCAGGTCAACAGCAAGTATGCAGAGTTGCTGGGACTCAAACTAAATCATCCTGATCCAGATCCTGTGACCAGGTTATTGGCACTGGAGCTAGACAGACTTGCTTTGTAATATCCCTTTTTGATTTAGTAGTTATTTGACTTAATCAAGTTATTTCTTCTCTCTGTGTCTCATAAAGTAAACATTAAATGAAATAGTGTTTGTTAAACACTTAGTCCACAGTCTCACATACAGCACAAATAAATAAATATTAGCTATAATTAGCAGTAGCTGCATTAATCATAATATTAGTATATTAAAGATCTTCCTAGATGGCAGGTTCTGTTCTACATTAGCATGCAATTAATTCACTACCATTATAATCTTTCTGCTATTTCAGTCGACAATGAACTCTGTCCTCTCCTATCTTTCCAGCTCATAGTATTTCCAACCATTCAAGGTTAACAGCCTCACATGTTATTAGTAGTGTAAAAGTAGATTTGGTATAAACTCTACCTCGTTTATGTTTATATTCTTTACTTACCTGGTGTCCAAGTTCTGTGCAATCAGGATTCTTTTTTCTCTTAGTAGACTAAGCAGTGCCCACTGCCCCTACCTACTCATGCCTACCCAGGCTTTGCTGCCACTGCCTCCACCACCTCCTCCTCCCAAGCTGGTCCCAAAGGGTGGGCAGCATGGTCGGACCATTTAGAAAGGATACAGTTCCCAAACAAGGTGAGCACGATGAAGTAGATGGCTGACCACATGCCGGAGCTGACGCCCCCCTGGGAGCGGATCCCATTGTACATCACCTCGTTCCAGTCCTCACCTGTCAGGATCTGCAAAAGCAAACAGGCAGGTCAGACCCCTGGGTTGGTGAAGAAAATGGGGCCCAAGCAAATAGCAAGCTCTGGACCTGGGTCTTTTCTATTTACCACCCCCTGCTTGACCATCCTGCTAGGGAGGAAAAAAAAAAAGTCTTTCCTACAAATAATTATAAATTTTCTTTTGTTATGGAAGAAAACTTTAGGAATTGAAGATGGAAGGAGAACGTCAAAAAGAATGGTTCTTTTTCTCAAATTGCAGTCCCTCTCACGTCCAGCTTTGCCTGCCCATCCCCTGTCCGTCCCCAGCATTACCCAGATACAGTTCCTGGAACAGAGCATTATTGGAATAAGTCTTGTGGGCTACATTTCAGGAAATTTGGGTTCTGGTTCAGTTTTAGCAGTCTCAGATTCTGGCTAAATATTGTTTTTTTTTTTTAGCTCTAAGACACTATTGATTTTGAACTTTCTCCATGATGTAAGAAGTTGGTTTTGTGTGTGTGTGTGTGAGGGGGAGTGGGAATGGAAAAGACACCTCAGTAAATGGACTTCATTTAAAGGATACCTCACTAAATGGGTCAGAAGATCCCCCCAGATTTCAGAAAACCATAAATGGGATTTGTGGCTGAATGTCTCAGACTCAGTGTCTCCCGCAAGCTCACAGGTGTAGGGAGAAGGACGATGAGGTGGTCAGGAAAGAGCTCGTTAACTACTGTGAGAGAAGAAGCACAGAGGTCCTAGGATCACTGTGTTCATGATCACTCAACAAGAAAGAGTGCCCTGTACTCTGGGAAGAATCTGGAGAAAGAAACAGAACTCTCCTGACACTCTAAGAACCACTGTCCAAGGGACCCCGCACAGCATGTCTGGACTGTCTGTTGGCCTCATACCTGGAACACAGTCATAATGGCTGCAGGGAAGGTATCAAAATTTGCTGAAGGAGTCCCATCATTAAAGTTAAACCTGAAAAGGAAATTCAGATAGAAGAATGGAATGAATATCTCACATACCAAGTTTACCCTTCTCAAGAGTATAGTTTTCATCATTTCTTTTCTCCTTTCTTCCACATTCCCCCCTTTCTCTACTTTTTCCCTATCTCATATAACTTATAAAGATAGCATGAGTGACTTCTACTGTGAACTATGCACTTTGAAGGGTGTGGGTAGTTAGATAGGGTTTGAGATGATCATCAGTTAAAAGGCTCCGTGCTGTGCACTCCGGGGACAGTGCCAAAGGAGTGGGTACCAGAAACGAGAATGCCATGCAGTATGAAGACATTTATTCCACACGTGTACTCAGCAGTGGACTCAGGCCATGCAGCAGAACAGACAAGAGGGCTACATGGTGACCAAGGTAATGACTCTTGTCCTTGCAGGCTTAGAACTAGGTTTAGAGCCTTCTTTGCATGGAAGGCCCTTTGGTGCTTACCTGCCTCCAAACAGCTGCATTCCTAGGAGAGCAAAGACAACAATGAAGAGGAAGAGGAGGAACAGTAAACTGATGATAGACTTCATGGAGCTCATCAAGGAGACCACCAAATTCCGCAGGGACGCCCAATACCTACGAGTTCCAGACAAGACTACAGCTGTGAACATGGAATACCAGCCACCCCAGGTCCAGCCCAGCATCTTCCTTGTGTTCTATGAAATTAGCTACATTTGTATACTTGTAGGAAGCGGGGATGGCAGCAGTATGTTGCTTCCTAGGGAATGTGGCAAAGGATCCAGCATCATAGATATTTTCTGGCTTGATCTTAGGAGGAGGAGGAGCTGAAGAATGGAGTGGGAAGCAGGGCAGGGCAGGGAAACATGTGGTAAGGGGGAAAAGAGGAAATGGAAGGAAATACAAGGCGGAGAGGGGTGATTGGGCAGAGTCCAAATTCTCATCACTTACTTGGTTACTTTAAATATTCTTAGAAGCCGAAGAGCTCTCAAGACACTGATTCCAAAAGATGTGCCAGGTCTGAAGATTGCCCAGACCACTTCAAAGATGCTGCCCACTGTGACCTAGAGAGGCAAATCCAGCCACAGTGAAGGGAGAAAGAGAAGGAGAGAGAGGAACATGTGGGTATTCAGCACATGACTGACAACTCTCTCTGGGCTATGTGATAATTAAAACTCGTCTCCTCCCCATCCAGTCCTGTCACCAACTGGCTACCTCCTTGCAATAGCTGCCACCTCTCTCCCACTGCTCTGCACTCCCTTCTCTAACTTTACTCTTTAATACTATACAATGCTTTACTGACTCCTGTTTTTGCTGAAACCGACACAGCCAGTCACTGCTTCTGTACCAATCTGATAGCTATAGCTGTTCTGACATCATAAACCCTGGAACAGACAGACAAAGAAATGGTGCTCCAACCAAGAAAACTCATTTAAATTAGTACGGGTATTTCCATATGGAAATCTCAGAGCGGGCCCACAACTTCTCACTATCCTAGCCTTTAGTGCTAACAAGAACGTATATGTGAATCAATAAATATGATTCACCCCATAAACAGAAGCAAAAACCAAGATCACATCATCATCTCAATAGGTACAGAAAAAGCATTAGACAAAATCCATGATTTTTCATGATAAAAAACACTTCACAAACTAAGCATAGAAGGAACATATCTCCAAATTCTAAAAACCATTTATGACAAACCCACAGCAAATATCATACTGAATGGAGAAAAGTTGAAAGTATTTCCCCTAAGAACTGCTATGGTTCTTGGTATAGTAAACAGTCTCTGTGGTCTTGCAACCCCCAATGGGACAGACCTTGTTGACATAGGGCCTGATTGCTATAGAAAACAGCAATTTCAAATGAACATTTCAATTTAATTTTAATTATATTATTAAAATAATTAAATAATTATATAATTATAATTTTAATTTAATTATAAAATAATTAAATAATTATATTATTATAATTTTAATTTATTGGCTGTATACTGTATTCAAGACATTGTGCTACGAGGGGCAACAAAAATTAATCCTCAGAGCAATGCTGAAAGGTAGGTACGTAAGGTTAAAATGGTCTCTCACTAGCTTTTCTGCCTGAAAATTGCCTGTACTCAGAACCATATGTTCCAAGTTAAAATATAAATTGGCAGGAGCTCCAAATCTTTAGCACCTAACTGAAGCTTTGGCAGAAAAAGAAGTGGGTTTGGCAGAAAGAGATAGTGGTTCAGGAGCCCAAAGTTCCCCGACCTAGTTCTGCGGCTAACTGGGCACATGAACTTGTACATGGTGGCTTTTATTTACTCGTGTGCAAATGGGAAGCCTAACTCCTGATGCATAACGTAGTGCCTAGGACTCCTGTAGGCAGCAGAGGACAAAAAACAACATGTGTGAAAACACCTGGAAGACTGCTACAATAATAACGTACATATTTGGATGTTAATATTATAAAGAAAGTAAACAGCTGGCTGAGATATCCTACATGGGAATTTGCTAATATAAGGGTGTATGTCTGTGTGTGTTTCTATGAGACTATATGTAGATAATTATCCTACTTTTAAACTAAAGTAGAACAAACAAATATATAAGCTTCTCTTTTTATGGAACCACCTCTAGAATCAAGTCCTTTGTCCTTTTCTCCCAGGCTTCTCCCAAGATAATAAGTGGTTCAAAGCTCCAGCTATGGGTAGCTTTGTAGAAACTCATTCAGCTATACACTTAAGTGTGCACTCTATGGTATATGTGTTATACTTCAATACATACATTAGAAATCAAAGGGCATAGGAAAAAACCCAAACAAACCCTTGTGTGGTGAGGATTCACTTTCTTCTGAATCCCCTTTGGCTAATCTCATCTATTCCCCTTCTATAAATTCTGCTTGCCATGGCTCCTGCTAAGTAACAGAGCAAGCTGCTTATCTAGAAGCATGGCATATCAACACGAAGCAGGAGGATGGGAAGGCTTCCGGGGACTTACCCCAAAATCAAAGCAGTTGAATGAACTGTGAAAGTAAAGGCGTGGCCCCATGCCATACATCTTCAGGGACATCTCTAAGAGGAAGAGTCCCAGAAACAGAAATTCTGCATAGTCTGAAAAATAACAAGCAGACACATTAGTTCCACAGATGATGTGGGCTCCTGCATTCCCCAGCGAACACACCCACCCACAGAGGAACCCACAACAACACAGGGCAAGGATGTTCAGTGGCCACGTCAGGCTGGTTCTGGGCAGAGCCTGATGACATGTGATTACTCTGATGGACAATCAGTCCCAGACATGCTTAACAGATCAGCTCTGCTCTCTTTCAATGGTAGTTCTGTCACTAGACTTTAAATGGCACAGGGTCCTCAGAAGAGAAAGAGGGGACTTTACTCTGGCTTTGATGGAAGAACGGGACTCCTCTTCCCATGTCCAACAGGGACACCTCCTGGCCTTCACACACAGGGGCAGTCTTATCCAAAGCTGCCTTAGATTCAGTCTATTTGAGATATCCCCTCAGTCTTAGTATCCAATGTACGCAATACTAATACGAATGTAACAGAAAAACAACAAGCATATTCAAATGGAGGGGAAGAGGGACGGGGGAAGGAAAAGAGAAAGGGGACTGGTCAGTGCTCGCCTGATGGACACATTGAGAGGGTATATAGAATACCCTCTGGGTGAAGGGCTCAACTGCCTCAATGACAACTTGAACTTTACCTTAGAAACACAAACAATGTATAACCTAATCATCTGTAACCTCATATTAATCTGAATTAAAATTTTAAAAAAGGACTAAGTGAAGGCTTTATAGTACCCAAGGTGTAACAGTTACCTTGTTGACCCATCATCAAGGATTCATTTGCCTGATTCAGTAATGAATGAAAGCTGATAACAGTCACATGATAAGCCAGCCCCCTTGAGAACAGCTCTGGCCTCCGTTGCACTGTGAAGAGGCAGAACCCTCGGCTGGCAGAAGTCCAGCTGGGCCTAGCAGGATGCTTTGCTCTCTTATATTCACACAGGCAGCAGTCACTGTTCACTTACAGAGGAGGTGGGTGAGCCACTGGGGCTGGTTGTGATGGACGATGGCCACGCAGGCGGTGTTGAGTGCCACAACGCTCAGCACAACCCAGTAAAACACCTGGGACTTAACCATGTGGCGAACGGAGATGCGTAGAAGTCTTTCCTTGTGCCGGAAATAGGAGGCCCCGTCTACTTTTGAGCTTTTGATACTGGCTCGGGCAAGAGGCGTGCCTAAGGGGAAGGAAAGAAGAATGAATGAAAGGAGGAAGAATAGACTGAAATGTATCCTGGGATCACCCTCTACAGGCATGAGACATTCGGCGGGTAAGAACAGCAGCTTAAGCATCAGGGCAAGGTGGCCGACATAGTGCAGGCCCAGGGAATCCCCTCTCTGGGCACTCTTGGTCCTAGGAAATGGAAGGATTCCCTAGGCAGGATACCAGGAAAAATACTCGGTGTCTTGAATCCTAATAGGATCATGTTTATATTTGCAACAGATTGGGCTTCTCTCTGCCCTTTCCTTTTAAATATGCTGCAGGCACTAGATTCCTTCTGCCGCATTGGAGATCTTTCTACCACTGGCAGCACCGAGCAGCAGTGAGCACTGTGAGTCTCTTCTACCTTTAAGGAAGTAGTGAGACCTTTCTCTTTTTCTTGGCAAGAAAAACTTGCCATCAGCCAGAATCTCCTATTGAACATATTAAAAGGGCTGACAATAGAAAATAGCTTAAATGTCACATGATGGAAGCAGGTGGGTGCTGCCATGGTTAAGCAGATGACCTCGAGTTTTCACGTCTGGGTCATGAGAAGACATTGGGCTTCAGGAGCTTTTGAACAATACCTCAAAGTAGGTTTTCATCATCATGCCCAGGAGAGAGGATATGTCTACAAATGAGGTACATCTGAAGAACCAGGGTTAGATTCTTAAACCCCACGTTTCATGTAAACAACATCCCCTGGTCTGTTATTTGGGGTTTAGGGGTAAATCATGGTCATTAGATTCACATATCTTTCCTTCATTATATCCCTAAGTTCTGGATTCTTTTCCTTTTTGTGGTGCTTCTCAAAAGATGGGATCTTGTTTTTCACGCGGGATTCAAAACAATAAAAGGAGATCTCTGACCGGATCCACTTACCCACAGAAGAGATATCGACGCAGTGCTCATCGCTGGAGTCTCGGGTCATGGCCTCCGTTCGGCTCCTTTTGATGGTTGCCCTTCGAAGCACTACACCGGGGAAGGGAATGCTGGTGAGAGGCCACAAGCACACCTAGACCATTCTGGACAAAACTTGAGGACGATAGGCAAGAGGCCTGTGCAAAGATCCTGTGACACAGGCGTCTGCCTCCTTTAATCCCTGAGGCTGGTGACAGAAACAAAATATCTACAGAACCATGAACGCTGTGCTCCCTAGCACCTCCTGAATACACGGGCTCCAGAACCCCTTCTAGAGCTGGTCGAAATGCATAAGCAAACCTCCACTTCCTAACTATTTGTCCCGGCTCTTCATAAACAATGCCACTTCCCTGTAGTGAAAGTGGTCTCAGGATGATCCCCACACATCTTAAAAGCAGACCCCTTCATGTGCCATTGGTCGTGTGACGGTCTTTTCACTGCACAGTATCAATCACATGTCCGGGAACAAAGCAACTCTCGGGTTTCATTTTCATCACTTTAAAAGGCATTTAAATCTGTGACTCAATTCCCTTCATTTTAAAGCATGAGGGGTTTTATGACAGACCTGCTTTCATTTCAAATCCCAGAGCACCCTCTTTACTTTCTTTTCCCTCTTCTGATCAAGAGTCCCTCACCACCGAAGAGGGGGCAAATGCACATGTGGGGAGGTGTGGGAGTGCTTCCTTACCTTCTAAGGCGGATGTTCCAGTGTTTTTATTTTCTTCAGCAAGCATGACTTCCTCTATATGGAAACAAATGGTTGAGTAAATTATCCATAAATGCCAAATTATTTTGCAAAATGAAAATCCCTCGGGGACAGCTCTGGCTCCAGGGTTAACAGAGTAAGTGAAGAGTTCAGAGTCTGTTACAGGCACCAGCATCAGAAACAGATGGGGTGCCACAGAGATCACGCAGAGCTCATGGAACAGAGAGGAAGTCCGTGTGGGGCTGATGGGCAAAATTCAGCTGTGCGTCTGATACCCACACTCTGAAGGACACAGGCGAGGAAGAAAAGATCTCTTCAACTCAAACTCCCTACATTGATGGGAACGACAAATTTCCGTTTCTGAGCTTTCTTCTCCCCAGTTTCCTGCCTTCTCGTGTTTGTGTTTCCTTGTGCCT
The DNA here is from genome assembly GCA_963573935.1 of Arctocebus calabarensis. Classification (NCBI taxonomy): domain Eukaryota; kingdom Metazoa; phylum Chordata; class Mammalia; order Primates; family Lorisidae; genus Arctocebus; species Arctocebus calabarensis. The sequence continues at coordinate 28,014 of CAUYON010072792.1, read as the reverse complement.
AACATCTACACCGCCATTCAGCAGGGGAGCCCACTTCTTCATCTTTGAGGAGGTGGCACCGGATCAAGGCCCTCAGAGAGAGGCCAGGGGGTGTGGGCCTCCTGCGTCCCACCACCTCCCGCCTGCTGTTGTGCAGAGCTTGAGACACAGGGGCCTGGGCCCATCCTGAGTTTATCCCTACGGTATAATAAAAAATAAATATTGGGTTTTTGTCTCTGGTTCCTGGCTCAGGGTCTTTGGTATGCTAATAAGAAGACTCAAGGAAGAAAGAGAGGCCTCTAATAGTTTAAGGATGGCATCTGGTAGCCACATGATAACAGCCTTAGAACTCTTAGTCTCTCCCTTCCCACTTGTAGGGAGGAGAGTGGGCTGGAGATGAGTTTAATCACTAATGCCCAATGATTTAACCCACCAGGCCTACTTAATGGAATAGCCACAACCTCTCCCCCCCCACTAAATGACCAGCTCAGGGAGCTTCTGGGTTGGTCAACCCATACACAAGGTGGGCAGTGGTGTGCCCCCCAAGCCCCAAACTTGGCCTTATGCATCTCCTCCATTTGGCTGTTCCTGATGTATCCTTTATAATAAACTGGTAAAAGCACAGTTTCTCCAGAGTTCTGTGAGTCATTCTAGCGAATTAATGAACTGGTGGGAGTTGGAGGTGGAGGTTATATGAGCCCCTGAATTTGTAATCAGTCAGGCAGAAATGCTTGTCTCCTGGCGACTCCAGTTTCCTCTGGCATCTAAAGTGGGGCAATCCTGTGGGACTGAGCCTTTAACCTATAGGGTCTGCAGTTGCAGTAGCAGAATTGAGTTGACCGGTCGGATACCCAGTTGGTGTTAGAGAATGGAAAAACTGTTTGATGTTGGAACAACATCATTTGGTTGTTGGTGTTTGAGAAAGATAGTGCACAGCCCCTGGGTTCTGTGCTCTTGGCCTTCCCAGGAACAGTCCTGTACTCTACTAAGGGGTCACCATCAGAGGGGTACTATTTTCTACTTAGACCTAGACTTCCCTAGCGCCTTCCAAATGTAACAGCAAAATAATCCTTCTGCCCCAAGTCTGGTAGGATCCTAAGTGCCCCATTGGGGGTGACTTGGACAAGTTTTGATCTCAAACTCTAGGCTAGGCTATTGGAGACCTCAGCTATCAGTCCCTAAGATCCCATCTGGTGGGTGGGAGAGAAGCTTGCCGGAGGCCCTTTTAAACAATGGTTTAATTTAAGCACTTTTAACAAGTACAAGGACAGTAGGAGAGGCCAAAGTCATTACCATATTCCAAATGCATCTAAAACTGAGAGTATATAATGTATTTCCTAGGGAGGAGGACATTTTGAGGCTGAGATGGTACTCGTAGGATGGCTATTATGCCAGGTCATAAATGTTTACCTTTCTTTTCAAGTATCGCCTCTGGCAAAATAGTGAGTTAACAAGTTAAGTGTTGTTGGTGGGGTGCTCCTTCCTGCAGACATAGAAGGTTTTAAAGCCATTTCATAGCACAGGTTGTTTGGAGGGTATCATTTTAAATTAGCTACTTGTTAAATAAAATACCTCACAACAACGTTAATTACCGTAGCAGAGAATCACTTTGGCTCTGCACAGTGTCTGGGCTTAGGGTGGGCAGATCTGAGGACCCCCAAGGCAGATGGAAGGCTCTTGGTGCCACCCCGCATCCCTGGGAAGCGCTTGAGGGCTCTGGATGTGCGGAAACCACCCTCCTTCTCCCGCTTCCAACCTTTTGCCAAGTTTGCTTTAGAACTTGAATGTCTTTCCAGGGAAATGTAACCCATATGTCTCTGATTCACTCACGCTCCATTTGTAAGGGAAGGGCCGGGAAGCACAATTTGACGTCGCAGTGCGTCTTTTTTCTTAGAAGGAGGAGAAAGCTGGCCTTGCCAACTGGAAGAAAGGGAAGCCTTGGAATCTTGCAAGTATTTGAAAGGCAGAGCCACAAAGAGCAGCACACTGTGCCTCCTGGCCTGTGTGGGGTCATGGTGAGGGCTGGGAGGGCTCTTCTTTGGGTCCACTGCCAGCTCTCGGTGGTCTGTCAGATGGCGCCTCCACCAAGAAAGCCAAGGGCAGGTGGGAACGTCACACTGCCTGCCTGGCCTGGAGGCCAATCTGCTTACCCTTCCCAGTAAGGCTGAGTTCCTATTCAGGGGAGCGGTAGGGGAGAGTCACGTCCACCCCACCCCTACACAGCAGCTCTTGGAGGAGAAAGGGTAAAACAGGAGCACAGCCAACATGCACCACTCATCCTTCTAGAGGCAACAGGGGGATTCAGAGGGTCCCAAACAGGGCAGTTCATCTGCCTTTCAATCATATACACACTCTCTCAGCCCTCAGGGATAATCAAAAGTTGACTCCAGAGCTCAGAGGGGCCTGTTGTATGCTGGCGGTCAGAGGAAGAGTGTCAAACTGTCATTCCAAAGCTCCTAAGGAAGGGGTAGGCTCAGGCAGCTAAGCATCAAATCATACTCTAAATTTTCCCTCCATGACCTGACATTTGTGCTGTCCTTTCTGCTAGGAACAGAGAAAAGATGCTGACTGTCATATGCTTAGTATTTTTTTTATTAAAAAAATCACTCTTTGCTCTGGAAGAAAATGAAGATGTATAACACCAATGAAATCCAACATTTAAAATAATAAAGAAAGCAAATGTATCCCTTTTACTGACAGATACTGGGTGACGGATGCCCCTCATAAGCAGCTGAGCAGCAGTTGAACTTGAACCTGGTGGCTCTGCCAGTAACAAAATTATGACAGGTTTGGCCGTATTCGCACAGCTGGGCAAGAAGTATTCCTGATATTGAGCCACAAGGTGAGGAGCAATGACAGCTTGAGGCTTAGGAAACCACCTGTCCTCACTGTCATCTCTTCCCTGGATGGCTGCAACAGCCTCACAACTACTGTCCCTGCTTCCAGCCCAGTCCCCCTCTGTTCTATTCCCAATGTAGCAGCCACATGCTCCTTTACAATCTTCGGCCAGAGGATGTCAGTTCTCTGCTCAAAACCCTCCCCTGGTTCTTGTGTCACTCACAGTAAAACCCACAGCCCTTACAATGGCCCATATGGCCACATGCAATTGCTGCCCACTCCCCCCCACCGGCCCTCATCCTGTCTCCTGCTCTACTGCCCTGCCCACTCCCCATTCCGCTCCTTGGGCAGTCCTGGCCCACCCCTCAGGGCTAGGACTCAGCTCTGAAATACTCCTCTCCCAGGTCTACCTGGGGCTCACTACCTCATCTCTTCAAGTCTCACACCAATGGGCCTACCCCAACCCCCACTATTTAAAATCACTGTGTATCCTAGGCCCCATAACCCTAACCTGATTTGTTTCTTCACTGGACTTATCTTCCTGCCATCTTCTTATGAGTTACTCATTCATAGTTTTGTTTATTTCTTTTTTTTTTTTTTTAATGTTGTTAGGGATTCACTGAGGATGTAAGACACTAGGTTATATTGATTGCATTTGTTAGGTAAAGTCCCTCTTATAATTGTGTCCTGCCCCCCCAAATTGTGTCACAATCCCCCCTCCCTCTCTTTGCTTGCTCTTCTCTTCTCCCACCCCTTCCTCCTTCCCTCTCTTTACTCTCCCCACCCCCCACCCTCCACCATGCACTGCCTTCCTATAAAAGAAAAGTGTGGGAGAGTTGGTAGTCTCTTTGGCCCACTGCTATGTCCCAAGTGCCTAGAATAGGGCCTGGCACAAAGCAGGCACTGGATAAATATTTAAATGAGTAGACTGTTATGAGCAGCACCAGGATGAGCATTAGACAATGTCACCAGACCAACCTGAGCTTGAGGCCTGGGCCATTACCTTTTACACAGCTCCCCTTGCTAAGATGCCTGCCTAATGCAAGGTATCCAGTAGATGAACAGTTTGACCCCAGAGGAAGAAAGTGAGGCCAGCAGGAAACCCAAAGAGCTAACAAGGCATTCGGACCGTCTCTCTGCTCTAGTCTGAGCTGCCCCTGAATGGAAGCGCTTGGGAGTACGGGTGGGCCCTGTGGTCTGTGTAGCCCCCTCGCCCCCTAACCCCAGGCTCCTGCAGCTCACCTGCTTTGTCTATCCAGGCACGGTAGCCATTTAGCTCACGCTCGATCTGCTGCTGGCGCCGCAGCTTCATGAAAGCTCTTCGGTTCTCCACTCTTTCCCTCTCTTTGGCAAATTCCCTAAGGACAAGATGGATAAGAGTCACCAGGTTTGTATAGTGCCATGTCTCAGGGACAGGATGAAGCAGGTGTCTTTCTGCATCCTGGTAGACTGGCACCTCTCTGTCCCCCTGCAAGGTTATACAGAAACACACCTCCCTCGGCCTCACTCGGGTGAGGTGCATTCCAATCAGGTTTGCTTTCTCTCGTTGGAGAGGTACTTTCGTAGCCATGGGACAAACTAGTTTCAAAATGCCAAGCTCCTCCCCTGGCTCCTGTCCTCTGTTCTCCATTCTCTCTCTCTCTCTCCAGAGTTTACCTTATAATAAGACATTTATTGCGGTCAGCTACAACAGAGACCCTCAGCCTCTGAAGGGTACCACTACCCTTTCTGCCTTTGATAACTACAGTGACTAATGTCTCCAGAACATGAACTATGTGTCAGCCTGGTATGAAGTTTTTCATACCCGTTGACTGATTTAATCCTCACAACTATCCTATGAAATATTATTAAAATTCCTACATAACAGATGGGGAAACCAAGACTTTGAGAGGTGACATGACCTGCTGGGATGTGAACTTTAACAACAAGGCTGTGCTGCCCCTGGGGTCCTGTATCCTGTGGCACTCAAAGCCACTGAAAGCCAATGATAGGGCTGAAATGCTGTTTGAAGAGGCTGGCATCAGTTAAGTAAGAACGAGAGGGGTAAGGGAAGGGCACCTGGCTCCAGGAAAAGAACCGTAGGGAGGTGAGGTGGGGCAAGGAAGGGCCAAAGAACATGACCAGACAAGGCAAAGCCCAGGTGACAGCAGGGAAGAAGGCAGAGTCCATGGCAGGTACAAGTGACCAAAGTCACTCTGCGAACGACAGAGTGAAAACACTAAAGCTCCACCTGGCAGAGCCCTGCTCACATAAAGCTAAAGAAAAACAAATAAAAAAAGAAAAGAAGAAATGAGCTGAGAAGCAGACTGAAAATTCCCTGGGAGAGAGGAAGAGGATTGAATTCAATGGGGAGCAAATGCGGATAAAGAGATAGTTGTTTGCTGATAGCTCTTCCGGAAACCACCCCTACCCAAACCTTTCTTATCTCCAGACACCATTCTGGGCCAGGAGGTCCTGGCCTTTCTTATCACCAGACACCATTCTAGTGCAGGGCCTCCCATCCATGGCTCAGATGTTCTCCCACTGCTCCAGAAGCTGTTCTACATATTTGAGATGATCCCCATAAATAAAGAGCTGCAACCTGAGGATGAGGGAGCCCAAAACCCACTGAGGGTCCCGCCAGCCCTGCCCCCTCATGTCTGAGGGCTGAGTGATGTGCCCCAGCCCCAGAGAAGGGGACAGGGAGGTGCCGGTCTACCAGGATGCAGAAAGACACCTGCATGTGCTCACCTGAACTTCCTGTCAAGATAGAGCTGGCTTTCTTGGGCACAACTGCCAGCTTATAATAATCACCCTCAGACGGAGGGTGTGGGGTCAAGACACATTGGAAGAAGACATTCTCCTCTGCCTGATTCAGTGGGTTTTACTAAAGGTGCTGTAGGGGAAGGGAAGGAGGGCATCAAAATAAAAATAAAATAAAGGGTGACCAGGCCTAGTGAGTTGAATTCTGAAGTCAGAATTCAAGCCACTGGTTCCCCTCTTTCCTCACCTTCCTTTCTGGATTTTAGAAATTTGGAAGTAACAGAGGCTGGCATGGTTCACAGCATCACCATCCACCAGCATTCTTACTTTTGGCACTTTGCTCCTTCCTATCCCGCCTGTCTAATTAGTTCCCTTGTTCTGTTGGTTCTACTTTCAAATAGCACTGAATCCACCCTTCCAGTCCACCCTCATAATGTTGGTCCAACACCTCATCCTCCTGTCTGGACTACCTCAGTAGTAGCTAGTGGGTCTCTCAACCATCCCTCTCTCACCTCTTCATTTCAGCCATCTCTCTGCTATTGATACTATCTCTCTAAAACACCCCTGGATCTTCCCCCAGTAATAACATTTGTTGAGTACTTTTAAATTTATGAAGCACCTACATACATTTTGCTCATTGAATCTTCACAACCATTCTGAGAACAAGGTAGAACAGATAAATTCATCCTCAATCCAAAAGTTAAGCAACTTGAACAATTTTAAGTAAGAAACAGCCAGGACTGGAACTTGGGCCTATTGGTCTAAGAGCTTGAGTTCATCAGGCCCCACAGAGTTGCTGAGACCTGTGGCACTTTTATATGCTAGTTTCTTCACCTTTCATACTTATGTGCCTTGATTTTTCAATTAAGTTCTGGAGGAATGCAGGAAGGGTTAATAAGAAGGTAATAATTTCAGCAAGACCTTGAAAAGGGAGCAGCATTTAAGCAGGCTCCAGGCAGAGGAACACGCTCACCCTTGAGCATCTTGGGTGCTAACATCGCCATTTTCCAGCTCAGAAAACTGAATCTGAAGAGACCTAAGTGGCTTTTGCAGAGGGGTGCATGTCCAGGGACATAAGCCACTAACAGGAGCCATGAGTTGAGAGCTTCTATATTCCACCTTCTTTCTACTCTATCAGCACCTCCTTTGCCCTCTGCTGAAGGAAGTTCAGGGAACATGGCCTTCAAAGTCTTTCACAGTCTGAGCCCAGACCTTATTGTCCAACACCCCTCCTCAGGGGTGCCTGCCTGCAGGCCACCACTGCCGTAATTCAACCACAGCAAATTTCCCATTATTCCTACAAATGCAGGGTGGGCTTTCGAGGCTGGTTTATGCTACTTTGCTGCCTCAAGTCTCCTTTTCTTATCTTCCTAAGTGTCAAAATTCTTCAAGGCCAGGTTGAAATATCACCTCTTCTGTTTGGCTTTCCCCTCCTGCCAAGCCACTAAATCAGACATTTATTGTGGCCAACTATATGTTTGTTGGACTCTTTCTCTCTTTATGTGAGTTTTTGTTTTTTTTTGCAGTTTTTGGCTGGGGCTGGGTTTGAACCCACCACCTCTGGCATATGGGGCTGGTGCTCTACTCCTTTGAGCCACAGGTGCCACCCCATGAGCTTCTTTAGAAAACATTCTTACTTCAACTTTCTATCTTCCTGTACTAGAGCAGTCCTGGTACTTACTATATGTTCAATGGATTATTTTCTTTTTAAAAAAATATCCAGGCTGACTAGGTGAGCATACTGACAGCTCTGCTCTGCTCCCAGAGCCTTAAATAAATAAGCACTCAACCGACCCAAAGGGAGCCAAGTGAACTAGTAACTCCTGGATTCTGCCACAGTTTCCTTTGTTTAACTCCATTAAAATCATCAGCGATTTAGTCCATGAAGCCTGTGATGTGTCACCTTTGACCCCTAGAATAGCAGGCTAGCTTGAATTCGAGTGGGCTAGGCCAGCAAACCCCAAGCTAAGTGGCTGGTGTATTTGGAAGTTTTGTGGCTCTGGGTATTGCTGGCTGCGTTCCCTGCTCTTCTTTGCCCTGCCGCCCTCTCCCACCCTCCCGCCTGGCATCCTAGCTGGGACTTATAGGCCCAGAGCCCAACAAATCTGGTCAAGTCTCTTGGCTAAAATAAAACAAATAATATGCATCACCGGGGCGACTTCCTCCAGCATCTAAGTGGAGGAGAAAAGCTCTATGTGGGAGACCTCATTCATCACATTCACTAAGAAGCCTTTTCTTCATTTTTTTGTTCTTTCATTGAGAGCCTGGGTAGAAAGTCTGGCACTTGTATCGTTCATGACTCTTCTCACCCCTCCCTTGCTGTTGTAATTTTTTATGTCCATGGCCTATCTCCCAAACTAATCTTCAGATTCTCTGCCACCAAGCAGAGCCTATAGAGCAGTATGTTTCAACTTTTTTTTTTTTTTATCACACTTGAACCTATAGTTAAACTTCCATGGCACACTTAAATTATGTTGATAAAAAAAAAAAAAAAAGAATTTACAAAATGAATACACTTACTGTGCTTTGAATTTCTTTTGAAGATAATTTAATTAATGGCCTTTAAAAATCTTTGTGGCACACCTGAGATCCTTTGCTGTAGAGTATCACATTTCATCAAGGACATATGATGTTTGACACACTCCCCGATATTATAGTATTCCACAGATTACAAAAATAAAACATTAAGGACTGCTAATGTTCATATAACACACTTAAAGTCATTTTCATGCAAATTAATTTATTTATATTTTCAAAAACCTGGGAGATTCAAAAAGGTAACCTGCCCAAGTTAATCCAAATAGCAAGAGGCAGAGACAGAATTCAAACTAATGTCTTCTGATTCTAGGTTAAGTTCTGTTTACACAATGCTTCCACTATCTTCCCTGATAGCTACAAGTCAAAATTTAAAATCCACAAAAGATTTTCATGTTAGTCCAAAGTTAAGGAAAGTAAGGATATTAAAAACAAAGATTTTGTTTTTTTCTAAAGGGACTGCCTTTTTCATTAAGACCATGGCATAAAAATCCATTGCTCTATGCTGGGTTAATAACGACCTAGAATAGAATAACCGTCCTAGCTTTTGGAGCTCGTGATATGCTTTCTGCTTGGCACACTGCATTCTGGGGAGGACAGATGCAAACAACATTCAGCTCTATCACCAAAGATTAGTAAAAATTTTAACCTCAGATTTAAACAGGCCGACCAGGCTCACGAGTATACCAGTGGCCAGACCTGAGAAAAGGAGGCATTCTCGTTTTACTGGCTCCTCTCTTGCTGAGGATCTGAATACTGTCTCCTCTTCACAGAGGATCTTGGAGTTATTTAGGTGATGATGCTTTTGCAAAGATAAAGCACATGACCTTTCCTTAGTTAACCAAATGCCCACTGCCAAATTCCATATTGAAAAGCAGCTCAGAGAGTGGACTCTGGATTATCTCAATTTATCCAGTTCCCTTGGATCAAGCCATAGGAAGTTTGAAAAGGGAACTCTGGTTTGTAGTAGAAGAGTGCTTGTGATCCCTGAGGCCCTCCGGCATTGGCCTGTGGCTTAAGGTATGACAATGGGGAACCAGCTTTTTTTTCCCTTTGCTCTATCCATTTCTACACCCAACGATGTAACAGAACTTGAGACTGGATGCAGCTAGACATCGGAATTCCAAACCAGAAGAACAAAGATAATTGCCCATTAAACACTACCCCCAGGTAGCAGAAATACTACTTGGTCTATTTTGAGAGCGAGGCATCCAGCTATCCTCTGATGCTAATAAACCAGGCTATAACCACAGTATCCCAGTTCCTTCATCAGTCAGGGATGACGTTAGGACACATAAAAACCCTCTGCTCCTAACCAGAGCAGGAACAAATCTGGTTTACTCTGTGAGTCCTCACCGGATTCCCAAAAGGGATTGTATAATGATAAAAATCCACATTGTTTTTCCTTGCAGATACTTCAATCACTCAATTCTGTTATCCATAGCTTCCTCTAGCCGCAGCCCCAGTAAACTGCAGGTTACCCTCACAACACAGCTCTCCCCTCATGAAAGCAGGTGAGCCGAGGGTAAGCATGGAGGAGCCTCTATTCCGATTGCCACATATGTATGCAAGTTTCTAAGTTTCAGTTAAGGAAACTCAGGAGAAGGCTGACCTTGCACTGCAGGGTCAAGTACAGTTTTCTTCCTTCATCCTAGCTACTAAATTTTCATTTGTGACTGTTTTTGTTTTCCAGCAGTTTACTTGACAAGCATAAATTGTAAAAATCAACTAGTCATACATAGCCAATTTTATAGTATTCACAGAAAGATGAAATGAAGAATTCCATAGATGATCTCAGATAAGCCAGAATGCCTAAAACATTTATCATGTGTGCCTGGGTGGGGGAGGATACAGGAGGGAAGGCAGAGGTCTCTTTGAAATCACATTTATGTTCATTTTAAAACTGATTAATATTTTATGAATTCACATACCTATAGAGGAGCCATTGCCATAGGTAGTTCCCGAAGTGGCTCATCTGTATCGTAATAAATAAAAAGTGATTGTTTTTAGCCCAGAGGGTCTTGATTGGAGAGGCTTTGGTCTTCCACATTCTGGAGTTCATCATAATGTTACTAACTCTTGGGGATAGAAGTGGGTTCACCAAAGCCTTGCTCCAGCTGAAATCCCTGCCCGTGTACATCACTCTAGAGTCACAGGGTATCTAAACAGGTATCTCTCTACTTGACTAGTGAGAAAGATATTCCTACAGGCCCACTGGGCAAGGAAGCCTCTCTTGGAGGACTGCTTGGCTCACGTTTTAGCCTCTGGCTCCAGACCTTCCCTCCCAACTCGGTACACACAGGGAGCTTTGTTTACTGATGTGAAGCCCTCACTGCTGTCATGGCAACCAAAAGGAAGACAAAGCCTGCCAGGATGGGCCGGCCTGTGTGACTCAAAGATCTGTTTACCCACACTCCTGTACACACTTGCATGCTTCATCACACACACATTGGCAGGAGTGCACACATGCTCACACTGACACAGGAAGCATATGTAGACAGACTCTGCCAAGCACACAAATAGTCACATGGTCACACTCCTATTAATCTTCCCAGCCTGTATTTCAGAGAGCTTTGCTACCCACAAAGAAACAGTGCCACTGTTCCTGTAAGATCTTTGCTTGAGGAAGGAGGAATTTGAGCTGGAAATCAAGAAAACCCTCTTCAATCCTGAAAGTTCTGAAATTAACAGAGAAATTGGGGAAGTTGGATTGACACTTATGTGGTGGCAGTGGTTTAATTTCATTTCTACTTGGAAATGCGCTGAGGAAGGGGGAGCGGTGAGATTTTTTAACATTCTTATGTTCGTAGTAGTCAGTGCACTTACGACCCTGGGGAATCTTTTCATTTTTTAGAGGAGCAAACACAGCCCCAGAAAAGATAAATACCTTTCTGAAGGTCACACGGTTTGGCAATATTATCGTTATTTATGCCTTATCTCATGACTTGTTCCAAAAAGGATTTAAAAGGAGACTTAGGCTGTCAATAAATAAAAGCCAAAACAGAAGCTAGCCCTCTAAATCCTATCCACTATTGACTCTAATAAGCAAGACAGGCGTCCAGATGGGTGAGGATGCAAATACTCAGGCACTATATCGCCCTGCATTACTCTGTCTTAGAATCAAGAGCTTTGGGAAGGCTCCTCCTATGAGCAGAAATCCTTGCCCAAAGTGGTTAAGGCAAATAAATGGCATCACCCAAAGCACTGTACCCCTCTCACAGCCCTCTTACCTTATATCCATGGCAATAGAAGAAAGGAGTTTCCCAGACTAGGATGGATAGACCTGGCAGATCACCTGTCCAAGCCCAGCCTTTTACATGCAAGGAAACTAAGCAGCAGTCCCCATCCTTTTTGGTTTCATGGAAGGCAATTTTTCCACGGACCAGGGTAGAGGAGATTTGATTCTCATAAGGAGTGCGCAACCTAGATCCCTCACATACGCTGTTTACAGTAGGGTTCCCCCCCATGAGAGCGTAGGAGATGGGGCCTACATGGACCACTGCTGATGTGGGGACAGGAAGGGAAGCTCAGGTGTTGATCTGAGCAACAGGGAGCAGCCGTAAATATAGGATGAAGCTTCACTGGCCCACCACCTGCTCTGTCACCTGGTTCATAACAGGCCATGGGCTAGTAGGAACCCAATTCCCAGGGGTTGGGAGCTGCAGAACTAACGGACAGGGGGAGGTCAGACACCTGCTGGTGCACAACCTAGTATATCTCTTAGATCTCCATGTTCAAAGTCATTACTATTTCACAGCTCCAAGACTTTTCAGATTCTCTTAGGATCTCAGGGAATGACTTTTCTTTCTCTTCTTGACACTGAGTACTTATATACACATTTGTTTAAGTACAGTGAAAAAAGGCCTGGTAATGAATATAAAGAGGATAATGAAGAAATTAGACTATGTTTCTTATTTAGGTTTTTAACCTTAAAGTTGCTATAATCCAGAGTGTTAAAGCACAATCACACAGATCTCTGAAGTTACAAAGACCTGGGTGTGAATCCTAGCTCCATCCTGGTGGGATCTAAGGCACGTTCTTAACTTAAGTCTCAGTTTCCTCATTTGTAACATAAGATAAATATCATAGCTATCTTAAAAGGTTGATTGTGAGGATTAAACAGATAGAAAGTAAAAAGGGTAGTGTGTAGGACAGATCAGAGCCACCTGGAGCACCTGGGAAATGTTACTGACATTGCTGAGAATGTATCATAATAAGATAACCTGCTATCGAGGCCTTCATATGTATATATTCATTCTGCCCCCCAAATACACGGTAGACACTCAATAAGGTATCGTTTTAGAATATGGTAATATAGGATCAAGTATCAAAGCAAAATCCTGGTCCCCACAGAGTTTATAGAGTACGGCAGGAGAAAAGCTGTAAACAAGGTAAGTACAATACATAGTATGTTATATACTGGCAAGTCCTCGGGGGAAAAATAGTAGAGAAGTACAGTTAGTATTAGTGGGGGTGGGGGCTGGAATTGTGGATCGAGCTGCTGGGCAAGGCCTCAATAAGGAGACCTGAGGAACGCCATGAAGTATGAGAAGGGGAGCCACGTGGATGCCCCAGGGGGGGTTGCCCTTCCAGGAAGGGTGACAGCCAGGGCAAATTGGAGGGCAGGGGCACCCTCAGGAGTTTCTGAAGAACAGAGAGGCACTGATACGGCTGGAATTGATTGAATTGAATAAATCTTTAAGGGGTGAGGGGAAGTCAGAGAGCATGATAGGCCAGGTGGAGGTAGAGGGCTGGATCACACAGGGCCTATAGAGATCTGGCTTTCACTAGGGGTCACTGGGAAATCACTGGTGGGGATCAGCAGAGGAGTTGAATGACGTGAACTAAGTTTTCAGAGAATGCCTCTGGTTGAGAACATGCTGAAAAGGGCTGAGGGTGGAAGCTGGTGACCTTCTGGTTATGTCCAGATGATGGCACCCTTGGCCAGAATGGCAAGAGTGGGGCTTCTAGGAAATAGTGGGGTTCTGGATATATGGTGAAGATCAAGCTAGGAGGACATGCTGACCATTGAATGAGAAGGGTAATAGAGATATGAGACCAAGATGACCCCAGGCATCTGGCTGTAGCAACTAGATGTTTGGAGTTAAACAATCTGAAGTAGAAAAGATACTGGGGTTGGCCGCGGTGGGGGGGGGGCAGATTTGAGGGGGTGGAAATCAAGAGTTCTGCTGTGTATATAACTCAACTGGATATTCTAACACATTTCTAGTAAAGATCTTTAGGCTTAAAATTCCCGATTCTCTGTTATCTATACAATACATGCCAACTGCTTCAGGAGTTATCAACTGTGAAGGAAAGGGCACCCTAGACTCTCTGACTACCACCTACCTTCCCACCTGCTCACGTGGGCTAGAAAGATGTCAACAGATCACTCAGCAAAACCATCAAGAAATTGTCGTTGGTATTGCTGCAAGCAAAATTCAAAACACAACAAAAAAATTCCACAAATACTCTTTTTTTTTTATTATTAAATCATGGTTATGTACATAAATGCAATCATGGGGTACAATGTGCTGGTTTTACATACAATTTGAAACCCCACAAATATTCTTGAAGGCTGTACCATGTCATACCCTCTGCTTCACTGATCCCTCCCATCACCAGGAGGACAAGGGGGAGTGTGTCCTATGAGCCCTGCACAGTTACGAGCTCTCACATGGTGGCCCTGAGAACCTCTGAGGAAATGAAGCCGGGCACCGCACTTCTGCCTCTATTCCACAGAGTAGACAAGTAGAGGCTTAACGAGCATTGAACCACGTGAGAGTTAGACAGCCCACTCAGATCTCCCTGCTCTGTCTAATTCTCACCCGGTCTGTGTCACCTCCCTGTGACACCCAGAGACTATCCAGGCACAAACTCAGAGGCACACACGCTGCTTTCTCTCTCGCTCCATGTATGTAAGAGTGTGTGTTTCAGTCACAATATTTGAGTGGGTTCAAAGCCCTGTGGCACAGGAGGAATGGGTCCCAGGAAGCAAGCGCATTCCACATTCTTCTGTCTCCTCCCTTCACGTCCCCCCACCAGCACTCTAATTACAGCATAAAAGAGGCATCTTGACAGAGAACAAATGGCTGTGTTCTTTTAAGAGACACATTTTGCACTCCTCTGAGAAGCCACAGCCATTGGCTGCCTCCCCAAAGGCTTCGGAGGTGCCTGAGGAGCGGTGCGGCTGTGTTCAAGGGGGTGACTGAGAGTCTATTACCAGGTCGAGCCTTTGTACCCTGTATCACTGTGTGGACATTTTGCCCCTTTGTCAAAGGGCTTTGAGTTTCCCAGAATCCTTTGTCCATCCTCCTCAGATAATTTAAACATTAAAGATTCCTCTTCGGAAGATAAAATGTCATGGGTCATCATCAAAAGATTCTTTCCTGTTAAAACAAGCCCTTTCATACGCTTTGGGGTGGACGAGTGGGATGAGGGGAAGGCCCTGAGCTGACTGAGGGGGAACGGTGGAGGCAGGGGACAGGAGCGAGAATGTGAAGGGAAATGGGCCAGAGGGAACCGAGGGGCAAGACTGGAGGAGCAGAAGGAAGGCGAGACCCCGCGGGCTGACCAATGCAAACTCACCGCTGGAGGTGAAGACCGGCCTTTCTGCTCTCCACCCTTTCGGGGATTAAAATGGGATGGGAGACATGGGAGTTTTCATGCACACATCCATTCATGCGTGTCTTCAGGGTATATCAGAAAGCCTCAGTTCCATTTTTCAGGCAGATAAACAAAAACCAGGCTTAGAACCACCACTAGCATTGCCCAACTAACTCATAGTCCTCACGAGCTAGAAGCAGCTGGACCTCTCCATTTCCTCTCCTTGGCACTGTCTGAGTACTCACTGGTGACCCGGTGTGCTATATGGGCTAGCTGCTCAGCAGTGTCTGTCGCCACACGCTAAGCGGCCAGCAAATGAGGAGCAGAACAAGCTGGGAGGGCGGGTCCAGGGGGGAGGGCACAGGCCTCGGGCCTGGGTCTCCTAAAGCTCTGGAGACGAGCCCTCCCAGGGCAGTGCTGCGGCTGTGTGTGTCCGAGCGTGCAGAGGCGATCCAGCAGGGAGCACAGTGGCTCACTTGACTTCAGCTTCCCTTCCTGCGACACCCACCTCTGGTGTGCTTCTTCTCAAACTTCTTTGCTCCTCCAGACATTGGGGCGCTCCAGGGCCCAGGCTTAGGTCCTTTTCTCTAGCACATTCTCCCTCCAGGTGATCTCTTACAGGCCCACGGAGATTTCCAACAGCGCCTCTGTGTTAGAGATGACCAACTTTACGTCTCCAGCCCCAATTCACCACTGAGCTCGAAACCCACTTGTGTAACCATCTACTTGCCGGCAGCTACTTGGATGGCAAACAGGCATCTCAAACGTGACACGGCCAAAAGAGAAGTCTGATTTCTCTCCCAAACTGCTCCTCGTCTAGTCTCCACCTCGGTATGGAATGCCATGGAAGCCAGGAGTCATCTCAGTTCTTCCTTTTTCTCGCCCTAACTGTAGACCACTCCATAAGCAATTCCTGGCAGTCTTTCCCCCTCCTCTCCCATCTAGTGCTGTCACCCTAGTCCTCGAGACAGCCTGGACGCGTCCTGCCTTCAGAAGCTTGCAAAAACCTCCTGAATTCTCTCTGTTTCCTTCCTGAAACCTCTCTGTTTCCACCTCTGTCCTGATCCCTTTTCTCTCCCAATGGGAAAACAGGGGGTAACCTTTAAATACAAAATAAATCATATTCTCCTTCTGTTGAAGCCTCTCCCTGGGCTCCCCCACTGTTAAAATCCAAATTCTTTATTATGGTCTACAAGACCCTCCATGGATTTTTATCTCTCTAACTACAGGGGGGGATCTTTTCTGATAACAATGATAACAAAATTAGAATTAAGAATCTGCCACAACCTGTTTTATTAATATTTGTCACTAAACACGATCTTGTTCAACTATTTGGGTTTTTTGCCTTTCTTCAAGAATGTAAGCTACGGGAGGAAAGAGTCTCTTGTGCCACATTCATCATCATATTCTTAGTATCAGGATAGTGCCTGGTGCTTGGAAGGAATTCAGTATTTGGTGAATGAATGAATGGAGTAACAGAATGGTCTGAATTACGTATTGCTTTCTCTGGAGATTACTGCTATGAGTCATGTCCACTGGAGACCATATCTGCTGGCAATATGGTCAATCCCTCCACCTCCAAGAATTCTCAACCAAGTCACCCTGAAAATGAGCTGTACGCTTGCTCTTCATCACTTCATATGAGCTTTTAAGACCACCCAAAAGCAGCAAAGTGACACCACAGCAGGACATTCATGACTATGCTTAGCAGAAATATTCTGTGCTACAGTTAAGACTATATCCCTCTTTAGTCTTAGTCTCATTTAAGTTGATGGTTATCATCCATTATTGAGATGGCTTTCTTAAATTGAGGATATTTAATAAATCACCAACCTTTTCCGCCTGTCTTATAGTTAACCTAAGTTCTTCATTAAAATGCAGTTAATTTTTACCTCCCTGAAAGCGTCACCATCTATTCGAGATAAGTGCTACAAATGCAGGAGATGTACAGCCAAGATGCTCTGCTCCCGAGGGACGTGCATGTAGCAGGCGTCAGAGCTCCAGACTACGGTGCAGCTGTGCACTTTCCAACGAGGACTTCGTAACAATAAGTACACAACTAGAGTGACAATATATCATAAAAGAAGTGTAAACCTGGGGTACAGTAAAAAAAATTTACTTGAACTCAGTACACTTTCTTTGAATCAGAACACAGGCAAGTTATTTAGTCTCTCCGAAGTCCAATTTCCTAACAAATGGCATTGATAAAAATACTGTCAACAAGCTCATGTGAGCAAAGGCCTGGTGCCTTCAACAGATGTGAGCTGAAGCTATTTGCTTAAAGCAGCACTGTCAGTGGACAGCCCTTGTTACTCTATCACCTTGGGATATTAACTCCAATCAGACATTGGAGTCAAGGAGAATACACAAAGCAGCAGTGGATAGGAAGGAATACTGGTGAGGTTTAGAGAGGGAGAAAGCACATCTTTTGATAAAGTCTACGTTGCAGATTGTTGGACTACTTTTCAACTCTAACTTCTTTCCTCATAGATTCTATATAACCATCACCTTCATGACAGCTATTTTTATTATTATTCTTTTTTTTTATTCCATCATAGCTGTGTACATTAATGCAATCATGGGGCATAATGTGCTGGTTTTATATACAGTTTGACAATATTTTCATCAAACTGGTTAACATAGCCTTCATGGCATTTTCTTAGTTATTACGTTAAGACATTTATATTTATAACTTACATTTAGTAAGTTTCACCTGTACCCTTCTAAGATGCACCATAGGTGTGGTCCCACCAATTACCCTCCCTCCACCCATCCTCCCCTCCGTTGCCCCTTTCCCTATATTCTTGTGCTATAACTGGGTTATAGCTTTAGCTTTCATGACAGCTATTTTTATGTAGGACTTTTAGGTGAGGATAGCCTTCAGAGTAGACTCTTCAGAGTTTGGAGCCATGTAAATGAAGGCATCAGAGAGGGGCTTCCAGCTCGGACCACAACCCCCACCCCAGCATGGATATATAACTACTGCCAAGGCCCTTGTCTTAACAAAGTCCTCCCTTATGTATTTCTATCCTACAGCAAACGTACTGCAAATGTACAGCTGTGGTACTCAAAGTGGGGCCACAGACCTGGTGCCCACCTGCAAACTGTTTCCAGTGCATGATGAGATAAATTCAGGAACTGAAAGCACTCACTAACTTTCACAATATTTTGACAGACATTTTACGTCTATCAGATACAGGGTGGCCACAAAGTTTATGTCAACTGCACATGAACTTGATGGCCACCCTGTATAAGAATAAAAATCGAGAGCTTTATTTTATATCTCTCTCTTTTTTTTTATTGTTGGGGATTCATTGAGGGTACAAGAAACCAGGTTACACTGCTTGCATTTGTCAGGTAAAGTCCCTCTTACAATCATGTCTCGCCCCAAAAAGGTGTGGCACACACCAAGGTTCTGCCCCCCTACTTTATATCTCTTTATATTTTTCGTTTCTTTTTTTTTTTTTTTGCAATTTATTTTGCAACAAATGCATTTTACAAAAGTATCAACATCATATGTTAGACCAGAAATTTAAAAAAAAATGATTTTCTCCCACCGATAGCTTGAAAAGCACTATCTGGATTAAAATCATCTCTCCATGGCTAGAAGATGGGTATTGAGATCATACTAATTACTACTTATTTTGTGTTTATGATATACTAGACACTTTGCTAATGCTTTGTAAGTGCTATCTCCTTTAATTTTCATAAAAACACAAAATACATGATATTACCTCACTTTTTAAAAGAGGTCAAAGGGTCTTTATAACCCTGTTCAAGGTCATATTACTAAACAGTGACAGCACAAGGTTCTTCTGGCCACAAACACGTCTACAGATAAAAAGAGAAGTGGCCCACACCACCGAGGTCGTTAGGGTCACATTGGTTGCATGTACCACAGATTTTCCCTGTATTTTTCTGTTCTTTCTTTCTTTGTGTTCTCTCCCTTGTATTTTCTATTCTTCTTTTTCATCTTTTTCCTTTCTGACTTTTCTTCAATCTCTTGAGCCCATGGTGTACTTAGCTAAGAAGAAAGAACATGAGGTCACAAAAGCCCCTGACCTCCACTACAGAATATCCCTTCCGTATCCAGGTCTCTGGAGTTGAGGAAATGTACATTTTCATGGTGCTCAGGAAGTAGGACATTTATAGGACCCTTGTATTATCAAATAGTGATTATTAGAAATGGATTCCTATTAAAAGCAGTAGATCTCAACAGCATAAACAAAATAACCATATTCTTTTGCAATGACACACACTCCACTAATAAACACTGATCATATTTAGGTTTCTTATAGCCAAACATTACAATAAATTCTAAGTTAAAATATTACTTCATTCTTATCTGAAGATGCATTTTCCCTGCAAACATCTGTGCATATGTGTGGCTACAGCTGCAGTCATGCAGATATACATATGGGAACACACGCTCAAGTGTATCCCTCTTACGGGAAGGCTGACATCTAAAAAGATGCACCACACCAACATTTTTCCCAGAGGGTTACCTACTCCTTTGTAGTGATGTCTCCTCCCTAGGAAACTAATAAGTACGGACTTTACTTCCCAAGGGGCTACTAGATAGGATTTGGCTAAATAATTCTGTTTGTATGTGAAACATGACATGCTTGGAAAACATATGTTTTACAGAAAATCTGAAAAGGCAAAAGAACTGACTTCTACTCTTGGCAGAATGATACACTAGTGTTCTGAAACACCATCAACACAAAATGTCTGGGCTATATAAACTTATAACAAGCTTGATAATTAATGTGTTCCTCAGCTTTTAGGAATGTCCATGATTAAAAAATCAAGAAAATCCATGATCAAAAAATCAAAATCATATATGTTATGTGACTATTTCCTCCAAGTCTGCATCTTGTTTACATTCATTTTTTTGATAGTATCTTTGATGAACAAAAATTTTTTTATTTGACAAAGCCCAACTTATCAATTGTTCTTGCTTTTATATTCTGTTCAAAAAACATTTGTCTACCCTGAGTTCTCAGAGATATTCTCAAATTAATTCTTATCTACAGACAGAGATAAGGGTCTAGATTCCCTTTTCTTCACATGGAATAGCCAGGGGAGCTAAAATAATTTATTAAAAAGACTTTCTTTTTCCCATTGAATTTATTTTGTACTTTTGTCAAAAATCAACCACCATATAAATAAGAGGCTCTCTAGTTTGTTCCATTGATCTATTTGACTATCCTTCAGTATTATAGTAAATCTTAAAATCAAGAATAAAACTTTGCTCTCTTTTTCAAAGCTATTCTGTCTAGCTTCTCTAAAGCTGTTGTATTTCCATATAAATTTTTGAATTATCTTCTCTATTTCTTCAAATAGACAATTTTTTTTTTTTTTTTTTTTTTTTTGGTTAAAGGGTCTCACTCGATCGCCCTTGGTAGAGTGCCGTGGCGTCACACTGCTCACAGGAACCTCCAACTCCTGGGCTTAGGCGATTCTCTTGCCTCAGCCTCCTGAGCAGCTGGGACTACAGGCGCCCGCCACAACGCCCGGCTATTTTTCTGTTTTGCAGTTCGACCGAGGCTGGGTTTGAACCCGCCACCTTCGGCATATGGGACCGGCGCCCTACTCACTGAGCCACAGGCGCCGCCCCATCTTGTTATTTCTAAATATATATATATATATATGTGTATTTTTTTTTTTTTTTTGAGACAGAGCCTCAAGCTATCACCCTGGATAGAGTGCTATGGCATCACAGCTCACAGCAACCTCCAACTCCTGGGCTTAAGCATTTCTCCTGCTTCCGCCTCCCAAGTAGCTGGGACTGCAGGTGCCCGCCACAACGCCTGGATATTTTTTGGTTACAGCCATCATTGATGTTTGGCAGGCCTGGGCTGGATTCGAACCCACCAGCTCAGGTGTATGTGGCTTGCGCCTTAGCCATTTGAGCCACAGGCGCCGAGCCTATTTCTGAATATTTTTAATCGTTGGTTGGTTGAATCCAATATGTTGCATCTGCAGATACAGAGCCCCGACTATAATGTCACTAACAAAATCAGAAAATGATGTAAAAATTAAGAAAAAAATCTTTCTTGATAATTTAATTGAAATGACAATATTGGGATTGTGAGTCTATGTAATCGCAGGCACGGTTTATTACTTATGGCTTAGAATCACAGAGTAGGAAGCAGATGTCTAAGCACCAACTAGCTTATGTATATATAAACTGACTGAAGGAGATTTGTACAAGAAGTGAGAACTGAAGTCCAATTTAAGATTACAGAAAATGTAAATTTAAAAATTGACAAATCATTTTAAAAATTCAAAAAGGACCTAAGGAATATTAATTCACTTACTCATATCTCTGCAAGATCTCTTTCTACTTCTATTGATGAAATTGCCATCTGTGTGTATGTGTCCTGAGAGAAAATAGACCATATATTTCTGACTTGGAAAATGTAACATTATTTCATATAAATATGTCATGTTTCGGTTTGGTCCAGGTATTGACAAATAGGCTAAATCACATTGTCATAGAGAGAGGGCGTTTGAGATAATAAATTACACAACACAGGCAAAGTAGTCAGTCTAGCTTCTAACATGTGAGATCCAACACATGTTAACATGCTAACTGTGCCAAAGCTCACGCCTATAATCCTAGCACTCTGGAGGCCAAGGCAGGTGGATTCCCTGAGGCCACAGGCTTGAGATCAGCGTAAGCCAGAGCAAGACCTTGTCTCTAAAAATAGCCAGGAGTTGTGGTTGGTGCCTGTAGTCCAGCTACTTGGGAGGCTGAGGCAAGAGAATCCCTTGAGCCCAAGAATTTGAGGTTGCTATGAGCTATGATGCCGTGGCACTCTACCAAGGGTGACAAAGTAAAACTGTCTCCCAAAACACAAAAAACATGCTAATTAATGTTATTTTTAATAGCATTATGGTGTTCTTTACTGTAGCAACTCATTATTCTTGATAAATCCAATGTTATTGGACATTTGAATTTCTTAAAAATGAAATTGAAAATTCTTTTTGACAGGTAAAACTGTATTTTCTAAATTTAATAGGAAAATATTTAATCAGAAATGCTTTAAACTCATACATTTACTACATGAAGGGCTTTTGAAATCTCCTTAAAACAACACAGGGGCTCAGTGCCTGGAGCTCTGTGGTTAGGGCACCGAGGACATACACCATGTCTTGCGGGTTTGCACCTGACCTGGGCCTGCTAAACAATAACAACTGCAACAAAAAAATAGCTGGGTGTTGTGGCGGGTACCTGTAGTCCCAGCGACTTGGGAGGCTGAGGCAAGAGAATGGCTTAAGCCCAAGAGTTAGAGGTTGCTGTGAGCTGTGATGCAACAGCACTCTATCAAAGTGACACTCTGTCTCAAAAAAAGAAATAAATAAAAAACAACTCAACACATGCAATATCCTAATTATATGCTACCATTTTTAAGTTTTGAATTCAGTCTGTCACTCCTTCTAGATAGGGCTGACCTTTATACATATATATGTACCAGTAACAACACATTTACCAAATGTGAGTAAAGTACAGTATTCAGTGGAGACAAATGTAAGGCTATACAAAGCTCTTTCTTCACATACACATATACTCTAATGAGTAATGAAGTCTTATTTTTTATTCTACATATTAAAACTTTACCAAGTGCAGCTGCCTTTAAAATACTCATTTCGGAAGTAAAAAAAATTCTTAACTTGACGCTGCTCTAAAAAGGTTTTGACTTTTGTTTTTAGAATTGTTTTTACATTCTCATAGGAAAACTTTCATTAATTTTACCAAACTGGAATGATTTGGCTTTGTTTATCAGATTTAGCTCTGAATGACATCTGTTTGTAAAAATCATGAGGTAAGGGTGGTGCCTGTGGCTGAAGGAGTAAAGTGCCAGTCCCATATGCCAGAGGTGGCGGGTGCAAGCCCGGCCCTGGCCAAAAACTGCAAAAAATAATAAATAAATAACAACTTAAAGAAACTTCAAAAAAAAAATCATGAAATCAGGAGTTGAAGACCAGCCTGTGCAACATATAAAGACTCCTTCTCCACAAAAAAAAAAAAAAAAAAATTGGGGAAAAAGAAAAGAAAAATTAGCTGGGTGTGGTGGTGCACACCTATAGTCCCAGCTATTTCTATCCAAGTAGGTGGGAGGATCTCTTGAGCTTGAAAGTTCAAGATTACAGAATTACACTGATCAATGTCCCAGCTGCTGCAATCTACCATGGACAGGAGAGCAAGACCTTGCCTCTTAAAAAAAAAAAAAATGCAGAATATAAATGTCTGAACACAATAACTAAGAAAATGCCATGAAGGCTATATTAACCAGTTCGATGAAAATATTTCAAATGATATATAAAACCAGCACATTGTACCCCATGATTGCATTAATGTACACAGTTATGATTTAATAAAAAAAAAAAAATCAAAAACCATCTTTATTTCTTGAAGATTTCTTAGGACTGATATGTATAAAACACTCACAAACTCTTTAATTTAGATAAGTATTCTGAAGTGTTTTGTGCAATGCCACCATCATAGAAGTATGCAACCACTCAAGGAAACATATTATTTCCATAATGTCAGGTCATACACATAACAAAAGAAAATCTTCCATTTATCTTATGGTTTTTCTCCTGTTTGGACAGAAGTGAGACTGCCTGGATATGATTTTTGTTCTGTCACTTGCTCTATCCTTAGACATACATTAACCTGTGTATGTTTCTGTTTCTTCACTCATGAAACAGAGATAATGATAGTATTGTACTTACATCTGAAAGGCTTGTTTTAATGTTTAAATGAATTAATACTTGCAAGGCATTTAAAACATTGTTTGCCATACACAATAAAAGTTAAATTCTATTATTATTTCCTATGGGCATAATGAAAGAACTTATTAGTAGAGTATAAGGTAAATTTCAAGGCAGAAACTGAAGTAGATAAAGGATATAAAGATATTTTCCCTGTTGTACATTTGACAAATTCCAAACTTCATCATTAAGGAAAGCCACTGTTGCTCCCTTGAGGAAAAGGCAATGGCTATCTGGAGGATCCAACTTGGATAGAATAAACAAAGACCAATCAATTACTGTGAATTATAAAGAGCAGAAGGATGATTGATATCTTGAGACAGGAAAACTTCTCAAATTAGACAATATCCAAGTAACAAATAATCAGCATACAAAGTTTAATTAGTAACAATATGTAAAATATGTTTTCTGTTTGATGGTTCAGAATGATGAAAGCCAGATAATAGGTATATGGCAGAATCCTGGATCTACCTAGAATCCTGGTGATTAAATAATAGGGCATGTTAGTCCTTTTCTGGCTACTACTTACTAGTTGCTTTCATGAGGACTAGAAAAATCAATGCAGACTGGTATATGAGAACTATGGTATTTGCATATCAGCCATGAAATAAATATTTACTAGAATTCTGTTGAAAAATATAACTTTGAGAGAGACCTATGTACATATAGTAGTTCTAATTTGAATTAGGAAATTGTGATAATTTTATACAGAAATGTTTTTATAAGTATATATCAACAATTATATTTATTACTAAGGAAAAAAATGTGCTATTTGAAACACTAATAAAAATTAAGTCACTACTTCTGAATCATTAAATAAAACTATAATTCATTCTCATTGAAAGAACTTCTCTATTAGGTAGTATTTCAACATTCTGACCAACATGTAACTAAAATGGAAAAAGAAAAAGCTACATTTGTTTAAATACAGGACATAATTCAAAATTTGTAAGTTTGCCATATCTTGCTTCAAAAAAAAGACTTTGACATTATTGTTAATTACACTCTTTTTTTGTAATAGTAGACATAGTAATGCTTTGTTTCTAACAGTACCTGAAGGTTTTCTTCTGTTGTTACCCAATGGCCTCCAACACCAAGAAGTGTGATAATATCATGTTTATGCGGTAGTAATTGTAATTTTACAGCTGGTTCATCATCTTTACTATACAATCTCACTTGTAAGAAAATAGTTAAAAGAGAAGAAATATATAATAATCTGATAGAAATGTATTATTCACATAAGTTCTTTTTACTTTAAAAAATTTTTATTTACTTAGAAATAGGTTATGCTATGTTGCCCAGGCTAGCACTGACTCAAGTGATCCTTCCATCTCAGCCTTCCACCATGCCCAGCTGTTTCTTTCTTTCATTTCCTTTTCCTTCCTTTCCTTTCTTATTTATCATCCCTCTCTCCCTCCTTCCTTCCCTCTTTCTTTTCATTTCTTTCTTTCCTTCTTCTCTTTCTCTCTTTCTTTCCTTGACAGAGAATCACTCTGTTGCCCTGGCTACAGTGCAGTGGTGTTAGCCTAGCTTGCAGCAATCTCAAACTCCTGGATTCAAGTGATCCTCCTGCCTCAGCCTCCCAGGTGGCTGGGACTGCAGGCATGTACCACCCTGCCCAGCTAATTTTTCTACTTTTTGTAGAGATAGGGTCTTGTTCTTGTTCAGGCTGATCTTTAACTCCTGAATTCAAGCAACCTTCCCACGTTAGCCTCCCAAAGTGCTAGAATTACAGGCAATAAGCCACCATGCCTGGCCTTTTACTTTCTAATGCAGGAGTGAAGAAGCATTTTTCTTAGAAAAAGGCATCATTAGAAAAAGTACATTCAGATACCTTAAAAATATACCTTTTGCATTAAAATTTTACCTAACAAATGCAAACAAATGTAACCCAATTGTTTGTAAAACATTAAATTTACTCTCAAATTAACTTTATATTTAAGTAAATGAATGAAATATGTATAAAGATTAAAATATCTATCTTTATTTGAAAACTAGGCAAGGCAACATAACACATAACTAAGTCTGATATTTTTAATCCTAATGTTGATGGCTTAATATATTGGGATGAGTTGATTTCTGATTAAAGAACTCCTAGACTCAAGATAGTAAAGATTAGCCAGACTCCGTGACCTGGCCTCGAGACCCAGCCACTTGGAAGGCTGAGGCAGGAGGGGAGCTTGGGCCCAGGAGTTTCAGACTATAGACAGTCAAGATTATTAGTATAATTACTGTAATGTTGATTTGAAAAAAGTGTCAATGAAATATACATTTTTTTGTTTTGTTTTTGTTTTTTATAAATATACATTTATTTTTACTGAAAGAATTTTCTCTCAGTTGATTTCAAATCTGGAAAATACTGTTTTAAAAAATCACATATAGTCAAAACCATATTTATCTATCCCTTCTCATTTTATAAGATAAATCATAACACAGTACAAATATAAGCATTCAATAGGTTAAAAAAACCTGTCCTTTAGGAGCAATGGTATTACCTAAGTGTTAAAATAGATATTGATAAATTAAAAATGTTCAAGAAAAGTGAAACTAGAACAAACTTCTGTACATTTTCCAAACAGGGACTGCAGAAGTCAACCATTCAATAGAGGGTAGCTGTATATAAGCATCTGAATGATAATGTATATTATCTGGGAATCATTAAAGAAGATCATATTTATAGGTTTCTTTGTAGAGATATGTCATTTGTTACTCGAATTGCAATGTCTATGTTTTATTTATTATTTTATTTATTTATTTTTGAGACAGAGTCTCACTATGTCACCCTTGGTAGAGTGCTATGGTGTCACAGCTCACAGCAACCTCGGACTCCTAGGCTTAAGTGATTCTCTTTGCCTCAGCCTCCCAAGTAGCTGGGACTACAAGCGTCCGCCACAACACCCAGCTAGTTTTTCTTGGTTGTAGTTGTCATTGTTGTTTGGCAGGCCCGGGCTGGACTCAAACCTGCCAGCTCTGGTATATGTGGCTGGTGCCCTAGCTGCTTAAGCCATAGGCTCCAAGCCAGTGTCTGTGTTTTAAAGGGCAACTATGTTTTTTTCCGTACAGAGAGTCAGTGCTTACCATAGGAGTAAAGGGAAGATGTTCCATTTAAAATAAGTCTTTAGGACCAGCTGCGGTGACTCATGCCTGTAATCCTAGCACTCTGGGAGGCCAAGGTTGCTTGAGCTCAGGAGTTTGAAACCAGCCTGACTGAGAGCACCTGTAGTCTGGGACTACAGATGCCCACCACAATGCCTGGCTATTTTTTGGTTGTAGTTGTCATTGTTTTTGTTGTTGTTGTTATTGAGACAGAGTCCCACCCTATGCCCCTGAGCAGATGTAGTGGCGTGGTAGCTCACCGCAAATTCTCTAAAAAATAGCCAGGCATTGTGGCAGGTGCCTAGAGTCCCAGCTACATGGGAGGGACAGAATCATTTGAACCTAAGAGTTTAAGGTTGCTGTGAGCTATGACAACATGGCACTCAACCCCAAGGCGACTGAGTGAGACTGTCTCCAAAATAAATAAACAAATAAATAAATAGAAAATTAAATAATTCTTTAGTTATAAAGAAAACCCAAAACTAAAAGGTATATGGCACACCACCTGGGTGAGGGCTCAACTACAACCTGGAATTTACCTAACAAACGTGAACAAATGTAACCTAATTGTTTGTACCCTCATATTAATCTAAAATAATAATAATGATGATAAAAGAAAAAACCCACACTAAACATCCAAATTCATTAATAAATGCATTACTAATTATTCCCTGGTCGTATAGACTACTGATTTCATAAGGTGCCCACCTCCAGCATCTAGGACAATATCTACTCCTAGGCCACCTGTTTCTTCCAAACAGCTTTCAGCAACATGGACTTTACCATTAGATACATCAATCACTCGGGCTGTAAAGATAAGAAATCAGGCAATTGTATTGTTCTCTAAATGAATAACACAAAGAAATCAGGTAAGAAGAAAAAGAAAAGCAAATATCCATTCTCTGAGATGAGTTAAGCAATTCAAACAATTACTGAATTTGAAAGGGAAAAGGTCAATTCAAATTATACTTTTTTCTCATCTAACTCAATATCGGTAAAGATCAATCCAAATGAAAGGACTAGTAAATAAAATAAAAAATGTGAACATTTTCCTGATAGGTGATCCAAGGGTAGTCTGTTGACACATAGGAGTATTTTCTATATTTATAGGATATGTAGTCAGAATTGAGAATTTGACAACAAAGAGGTGTCTGTCACTTACGAAGACAGGAATTGGAAGATTTTTTTTTTTTTCAGACAGAGCCTCAAGCTCTTGCCCTGGGTAGAGTACAGTGCCATCACAGCTCACAGCAACCTCCAACTCCTGGACTTAAGTCTCAGCCTCCGAAGCAACTAGGACTACAGGCGCTGGCCACAATGCTCGGCTATTTTTTGGTTATAGCTGTCACTGTTTGGCAGGCCCAGGTTGGATTCAAACCTACCAGTTCAGGTGTATGTGGATGGTGCCTTAGCCGCTTGAGCTATAGGCGCTGA
>CAUYON010072791.1:0-28197 GCA_963573935.1 Arctocebus calabarensis | reverse complement strand
TATATCCAGAAGACCAAAAATCACTTTATAACAAAGATATTTGCACCAGAATGTTTATTGCAGCCCAATTCATAATTGCTAAGTCATGGAAGAAGCCCAAGTGCCCATAGACCCATGAATGGATTAATAAATTGTGGTATATGTACACCATGGAATATTATGCAGCCTTAAAAAAGATGGAGACTTTACCTGTTTTATGTTTACATGGATGGAGCTGGAACATATTCTTTTTAGAATGGAAGAAAAAGTATCCATATCCAATGTACTCAGCCCTGCTATGAAACCAATTTATAAGCACCCACACTTCCATTTGAATGCTATAGCCCAAATACAGCCCAAGATGAAGAGGAAAGGGGGGAGAGAGGCAGGGATAGGGGAGAATGGGTGGAGGGAGGGTAATTGGTGGGCCCACAGCTATGGGTGCATTTTACAAGGGTACATGTTAAATCTACTAAGTGTAGAATATAAATGTCTGAACACAATAGCTAAGAAAATGCGGTGAAGGCTATGTTAACCAGTTTGATGCAAGTATTTCAAATTGTATATAAAATCAGCACATTGTACCCCATAATTGCATTAATGTACACAGCTCTGATTTAAGAAAAAATAAATAAATGAAACAGTTAATATTATGTCAGTTTCAACTCAGTAAACAAATAAAAATATAAAAAATACTGTTGGTCCTGGTGAGAGATAATGAGCTTGAACTCAACAGGAGGTGTGGCAAGAGAGTAAAAGAAGGAGACCATGAGAATGGTATGGGATAGCAGAGAGTGGGAGAGAGAATGGAGTCAAGGGTGATGCTGAAACTTCTCACATGCTGATCATCTGGTTGCTATAGATAGGAATGTAGAAGGAAGATCAGGTCTGGAGTGTGAAGGACAGTGAGTCTAGTTAAATCATGAGGATTGGAGGCACCTGTGGGAGTTTGCAGGTAGACGGGTCTCACAGTCAGATGCACCTCTGGCTCCTGGCTATATAATGGGAGAAATGAGACATAGAAAACTTGACCTACAAACCTTATTAGTAACATTTCCTTATGAATAAAAAAATTGATCATGAACAAGAAATCATTAACTTCTTGCTTTCTTACTACTATGACACAGTCCTTTCAGTAGATTAAGTTTTGCCATTTTGATTGATTAGTCAAGATTGAGGATTATACTCTAATAATAAGGATTCATCATGAGACCCATAGCAAATGCATCCCACAGCCAGAATCTGTCTAGTGCTCAAGCTCTCACCACTCTGGCTTAAGTGTTAGCAGCCACTGTTTACCTGAATGGCCATTTTATGCCGGGCACTGCTGGTCAGGCCCTGGCAAGGTGGGAGGAGCCTATGTGCTGACACTAGAGATTGTTTATTCACTTCCAAGGCCCACTATCATGGATAAGTTGGAGAATTGAACTCCATGGTACCTACCCGTCAAGGACCCAGTGCACTCTGGGCACCCAGCAAAGTGTTGACTGTAAATTTAGTGTAGAATAAAGGTGCTCTGAAGATAGAACCACTTTAAGATAGGAAGATACTGTGTAACTTTGCAACCTATTAGGGGGAATTAGTTTGAGGTTTACTATGATAAGTAGTAACATTGCTGATGTTTTTTACTGTAAGAATAAAAAGTAACAAAGGGAAAGAGGAGGGCAGAACAGTTCTTTATGGAGATATCCTGGCTGCTCTCTGGAATTGCTGGGTTTTCTGCAAATGAAAGTGAAACTGTTATCTGTCATCAGCTTCTCTGTTGATTGGCTTGGGTGACAGGTGGATAGACTCCTTGGTCCAGCAACGTAAGCACCACATTCACCAAGTTTCATTTCACCACTGACAGCACCATTTGGTTGGTTGCCTTCCTGGGGATTTCTATTTTCCTAATAGCCCCTCCAATTCCAGAAAATTAGCTAGAGCAGGTTTTTTGGGGATCTTAAAGCCAGAACAAAGTCATTTCTCTGAACAAACAGAGCTTTAGCCTGAGAATCCTTCAGCACCTCACATCACTATCCTGTTTCTCTGAGCCACTTTTGCTGTTCTGTCCACTTCACGTGGTTACTGCTCTCCCCACAGAAACGTGAACCCGTGAATCCTCAAGCAGGGGAAAATGCCTTTCTTGCTGTGGGGGCACTGAAGCAGTGACACCACCTCTCTAAATTTTCACCGCTCCTCACATTGTGTTCATGCCCCACAAGCTTAAAGTTTGGAATCTCCTGAAAATGTCAATTCCATTGAAAACAAAAACACTTTTATAATGTGTTTTTGCTAAAACACTTGAATGCTAAAGGAATTCAAGAATTGAGGAAGAAATTATGAGTTCTGTAGAAATGGTTCTTTGTTCACATCTGGAAACCATTTGGTAGGGCCATGAGCAGAGACAGATGAACCACAGGTATACAGAAGAATCCAATGTTTTTTCCCTGCTTTTCTTAAACACCCTTCCCCCTAAAACTCCTTTGGCTCCTCCTTAGTCTTCCTAGAAAAGCTACCTTACAGACCTGCCCTTGCAAAGTTCTCCTGACCCAATTTAATTCTCTTTCCTCTTTTGTAGCTGATTTTAGCCATGCAGCCCCAGATGGTCACTCCGGGAACAGACACGGGCTTTTTCAAAGAGACAATATTGATTCCCTGTAGACCCACAATGACCTCTTTCTTCTTCTTCTTCTTACTCCGGTTCACAAGTCTTTCAATCCCCACTGAACACAGCACTTCAATATGGGTCAGAGGATGGGCCACAACTCAAAATCAACTGTTCCGATCCAGGAAGCTTCAAGGCACAAGCAGCGTTCCATTAAGCAGGGTCTGGTGCCATTGTTTTTCACAAGGCTTTCACCAGCTGGCCTTGCTATGCTTGGCTAAGAATTAGACAAGGGAGGGAGGATCTGGCTTGAATAGAGAGAGAGACAAGAGCTGGCTTTAAAAGGTGACACCCTAAGGACAAGCTTGAAGGGAAAGACATAGGCAATGTTCCCCACAGAGGTGATTCTGCTTTAATGGAAGAACCTAGACGGCCAGGGAGAAACAAGTGGACAGACACTTATCTGGCTCCAAAACAAAACCAAGACCAGAAGAACGCCAAAGCCACTCATTTTAAGTCAAACATGCCTTTTGACCCCAGATCTAAGGAAAATCTCCTATGAGGACATAAAATGTAATATTTTGGTTGAAATGTTAATTTTCACAATAGGCTTGAGCAGCACAATGGTGTTTACAGCCATTTGATTTTCTTCTGAGGAGCTAATTTTCCTAAAGTCATCTGCTTGAGTCATTTGTCCGGCAGCAAAGAAATACTGGAGGTCCTACTTAAATGAATTCTGCAGTTTGCTAACACAGTAACATTTAAAAAATGTAAACAATGCCATATAAAACATTTTAACAGGATATATTTTAATTATACATATTAATCATTATAAATATTCTGTGCCAATATTTCCTCATACCTGTTTAAGTAGAATTTATCAACCATAATAACTTTGTAAAAAGACAATAATATAAACGATTGAGATCCTGAGCTCTAGAATTAATAGAAATCTGCCATTCACTAACTGATTACCTTTTATCTCTAAACCCATTTCTCTCATTTGTAAAATGGGAAGGGGTGATACTACTACTTACAATACCAGTAAGTCAAAAAACTTTTAACATAAAAAATACTTAGCTTAATGTTGGCATATCATAAGCACTTAATAAACATATGAATGTGTGATTGTTGCTATTAATAACTTTTGATGATTCTGGAGTCATCACAAAGAATGGCAATTATTGCACCAAGCCCAGTCTGTCCTTGTATGCAAGTGGTTAAAGGGATGTTAAGTCTCCAGTGTCCTTATGGGCTATGCTTGTATGCCACTGTCCTGGTCTTCCCTATTCCTTAGTTTTTGCTTCTTAGCATGTTGACTTTTATAGTCCTTTCCTTTGCTGCTTTTTATTTTATTTCATTGTTTTATTTTTGAGACAGAGTATCACTCTCAACCTTGGTAGAGGGCCATGGTGTCACATCTCATTGCAAACTCAAACTCTTGGGCTCAAGCAATTCTCTTGTCTCAGCTTCCCAAGTAGCTGGGACTATAGGTACCTGCCACAATGCTGAGTTATTTTTAGAAATGGGGTCTCACTCCTGCTCAGGCTGGTCTCAAACACCTGAGCTCAGGCAATCCACCTGCCCAGCCTCCCAAAATGATAGGATTATAGGCATGAGCCACTGTGCTCAGCCCCCTTTGCTGCTTTTAATATTTGATGTCCCTGTCAACTAAGAAGAATCTCCCTCTCCTGCTCATGAAGGAACCTAAGACAATCACACATGTTAAGTTACTAGGCTTAAATATCCACCTACTTCTAAATAAGCATCTAATCCTTCAAGACTTTCCTACATGGAAAAGTAGGTGGGTTTTATGACAGTTGTTTCTTGGAGTGAGGTATTTCCATGAGAGGAGAGGAGACTAGTACTGTGCACATAGGGAACAGCCAGTGCAAAATCAGAGACAAGCAAAGACCAGGCTTGTCAGAAAAGGTTAAAGTTTGCTGTGGCTGAAACACAGGTGGCTGGAGAAAGACTGAGCAATGGAAAGACTAAAGAGCTAGGGCTCAGTTCTTCAGAATAGTAGATAAGACAAAAAAATGGCTAAAATGATAATATTTTCAATATTTTATATGTTTTGTTATACATGTATTATCTCATGTATCCTTATCACAAGCCTGTAAAATCTGTAATATAATTAAGTGTACCCAGGGATAAGGAAACTAAGTCTTAGGAAGATTAAATAAATATCTAAGGCCTTTCTAAGATAGTAAAGGCACCCCCTTCTACACAGTTTTGCTTTCCATGGTTTCACTTATTTGTGGTCAATTAAGTCTAAAACTATTAAATATTCCAGAAATAAACAATTAACAAGTAATGAATTACATGCCATTCTGAGTAGCATGACAAAATCTTGGGCTGGCCAACTCTATCCCACCCAGAACATGAATCATCCCTCCGTCCAGCAAATCCATGCAATATATTCTACCTGCCTGTTAGTCACTTAGTAGCCACTAGCTTATCAGGTCAAAAAACACAGGCTATATAGGGTTCAGTATTTTCCATGGTTTCAGGCACCCAGTAGAGGTCTTGGGACATATCCCTCATAGATAAGAAGGGACTGCTGTATTTAATTCCAAATGCGAACCTTGTAACTACCACCCTATTCTCTGCCTGAGAATTAATGCCTATGATAATAATTTTGACTTTGTTGTGTGGGTAATGAGGACCCAGGGGGAGGTTTTAAGTGAAAAAGTAATATGATGAGATTTATTTTTATTTTTATCTTTTTGAGACAGAGCCTTATTCTGTCACCTTGGATAGAGTACTGTGGTATCATAGCTCACAGCAACCTCAAATTCTTGGGCTCAAGCAATACTCTTGCTTCAGCCTCTGAAGTAACAGGTACTCCAGGCACCCTGGCTAGTTGGTTTTTTTTTTTTTTTTCTGTTTTTAGTAGAAACAGGGTCTTTTCTTCCTCAGGCTGATCTTGAACTCCTGAGTTCAGGCGATCTCTCCTCCATGGCCCCCTAGGTGCTAGGATTACATGTGTCAGGCACCACACACTCTGAACAATGAATTATTAAAGGAGAGAGGTTGAGAGAAGGGAAGATAGTTTAGATGTTAAAAATAGACATGAATAGGAGTTGAAGGCTTTGGCAGAAAGGATGGAGAGGAGGAGACGGACCTGACAGACATTTGCAAGGCAGGCGCAACAGCACTTGGGGACTGGCTACCTGAAGGAAAAAGAGAAGCAGAGTAAGTCACCCAAGTTTTTAGACTGATGAATGCCTGGATGGTGTTGGCAGCCACCAAAGCTGGGATGGCACATTTTTTCTGTTTTCTAGGAATCAGAAATATTAATTTTAGCACTTTAAAAGAGACCCACCATTGTACATGACTGGGTTAAACCAAATTGTTTGGTCCAGGGCTTCTCAACATTTTTAAAAGCTATTGTGTATTGAGAATCTCTAAAAGAACAACTCCATGTACGGTGGTAACAATGGGGTCTGGGCCTCAAGAGGGACAGTCTGGAGGGAGAGGAGATTATTTTCTCCAAAACACCTTTGATCAGGTTTTCCACAGTGTTTGCTCATGTGATCGTGTGGCTGAATAAACATCTTTTTAAAAATTCTGACACTGATAGCTTGGAAATACAAAGTAGGTGGGAATTAAAATATATCTACCTGTGGTTGGAACCAAGAGGTTATATATCATTATGTATTATTTGAAACCATTGGAATAAAATGCTCATTAACCTAATAAGAGACCAGAGAGAGAGAGACAAGAACTGGTTCGTTGTTTCATATGCCTCTGAAAGAATCAGGAAGAGTCTAGGACTTCGCTGGAGCAGAGGTTGAAAAGCTCCGAGTAAATTCATCTCTGCTGACTGAGTACTTACATGGCCCACAGGGAAAACCACCCCTGCTGTTGTTTCGTCGCATCACATCAGCTCTCTATACATTGGCAGGAAGATGCTCCCAGCTGCCCAAGCGTGTGGTTTATCCGGTCATACTATAAATGTACTCGTGACCTTAAATAACCCACAAGAGTTTGAATGTCACAGCTGGGAATCCCATCCTGGGAACCACAGGGCCATCTGTTGACCTATCATTTTTCATCAGTGTAGGGGCAGGTTAACTCTGCTATCACTGATCTGCCAGAACGTCTAGTGCACTGATGTCCACCTCACTTTTTAAAATTCTTATTCTAATTTAACCTTAACACACACCAAGCAGTGTTCTAAATGCTGTACAGACATTAAACCTTCAACACCAAAGGTAGCATCATAATTAACCATGCCTAATGAATGAGGGAAGTGAGGCATAGCAAGATGAAAGCAGTGCCCAAGATCGTACAGCTGCACACAGCAGAGTGAGTCCTTCGTCATAAGATCCAGAAATGGATCATACCGTTTCCAGAAAAATTTCCCAGACTTCATTCACAGAATGAAGAATCTACCTGGGAATCTCTCATATCCCCTTTAATATTATTTATTTAATGTATTTTAAAAATCAATACACTTTTAAAACGTTGGCTTTTTCCTTAAAGAATAAAATGTATAAACTCATAGAATTGACAGCTAGTTAATTTTTTTTTCAAAATTGCATGAAAATAAATTCACAGCTATTTAAAAATTTTGTCTTTATCCTTCCTGAAATTTATTCTATAACAATTCATGGACAAGTACTTTTCCTCTGAACATCTTTTATCAGTGTTTTTCAACCTTTTGTTAATCTCATGTCTCACTCAAACCTATATGTAGTTAAACTTCTGTGGCACACTTATATTATTTTGATCAAAACAAAATTAAAAATATATATACTTACTGTGCTTTGAACTTCTTTTGAAAATAATTTAATTAATGTTCTTCAAAATTTTTGCAGCACACCCACGATCCTCTCATGGCACACCAGTTGAAAAATCACTGGCTTATATCCTAAGCTAGAATGTTATTCATCCCAAACATTAAATATGTGCAATCTTCAATACAGCTAACATTTCTAGAGTACCTGCTGCTATGTCAGGGCAGTGGGCAGTGTACACATTCCCTCTTGATTCCACATCACCCACTCTGTGAGGCTCAGCCTGATGAGCAGAGCCCATGGAGATTTCTCCCCACCCTGGGCCAAGGGGACGCAGGAGGTAACTAAGCATTTTGCAGGACTGTTCTATTCTCTAACTCTCTTCTCTCCTAGAAAGTTGTTAGCCCCTCCAGAATATTACCTTAACATGCCCCATTACCACTACTAACAGAGCCTTGCTACTAGTAACAGAGCCTTACTACTTAGGGTTGATAAAGCACAGTCATTAATGCCCAGGGTGAAAGCAATCAGTTCTAAACTCAAGAAGTGAAAAAAAAGAAAAACATAGTTATTGTGCTCCCACTGTTGTTGGGTATCCCGCCATCATTATTTCATTCATTAGTAATTAATCTACACAGCAGCCCCATGCATAGGAAACGGAGGTGAAGAGAGGCCAAGTAGATTGCAAAGTTCACACAGCTGGCAGGTGGCAGAGCTGGGAGAAAAACTGAGATCTGCCAGGCTCCAGGTGAGCTTCTTTTCCCCCCACAGCAGCCCACTACACATGCTACTCATGGGAGAGGAGAGAAGACAATCTCCTCCATCGGGAAGGAAGAACACATCAGGAGGAGAGAAGATAATCTCCTCCAGCAGGAAGGAAGAACACTGTAATTTCTCATTATTTCAAAACATGAGTCCTCTGCTGCCAACTGCTAAGTTAAAAGGCAGTAACAAACTGTGACCATTGGCAAAAGACTATGGAAAGACAGTCTAGGCATGAATAACCAGGATAATAACCCATCTACCCAATAACTTTTGTGGGTTAGAGTGTTGACCAAGTTCTCATCCTCCACTCCAAGTCATACAAATACATGGCCAGCTGGTTTGTGCCCCAGTGGTCTGGATACCTGTGGGTCCAGCAGCTGCTAAGTTTTTCATCTTGGCTTATTCATAGTAGATTAACAAATAATGCCCAGGAGGAACTGATGACCAGAGCCTTAGCCTGTTTAAGCTTTGCTTCACACTGTCAGATTAAGAGGTGGGACTTGGTGTGCTGTAATGGAATTCCCATGGGGAGAGATGAGTGGCTTTTCAGGGACCTCTGAGGGCCTCTGCATATGTGAGGAGGGACACTGGCTGCCATCTGTGCCCTGCAGATGCCGTGGTTTCACACATGGAGCCTCAAGAGCTCTATACACACCCTGAACACTTTCTTTAGTTTGCACCGGCACTAGCTATGAGTTGTGAAGTCTGCGCACATTGGGCAGAGATAGACACGCTTGACTTAGAGGTCCCGACCAGCATGCAGAGAAGGGTGGAATCTGAGGAGCCTTTCTCCAGAGAATGTATATTTCATTAATTCAAAATAACTAAAATGATATCTTTTGCCTTAAAATGCCACAGATATTGAATTTCATCAGAAGGAAATGCCATGATGTTTTAAGTTGGGGGAGGGGGAGGGGACATAACCCCTGTGTGATCTAACATCTCAGGCCTCTGGGGTTTTGCTTTTCTCCATAGAAGGATAATGGTTTCCTTTATATAGGACTATTGTGGGGACTGAAGAATTGAAAACTGGAATGGAAACTTGCAACAAATATTAGCTCCATTTTTCCTGTTTCTTCCATGCATATCCC
Source organism: Arctocebus calabarensis (assembly GCA_963573935.1). NCBI lineage: Eukaryota > Metazoa > Chordata > Mammalia > Primates > Lorisidae > Arctocebus > Arctocebus calabarensis. Next base: position 19,030 of record CAUYON010072791.1, on the reverse strand, counting down.
TTAGACTTAAAACCATAATTTGGTATGTGAATTATATACCAAACATTATACCAAAACATTATAATCTTATTCAATTCAACATTGAACCTTCTTGACCTGTATTTCAGGAATATGGTCCTTGTTCAGGCTCTTTCAGCACATATGCTCCAAAGGTAAAGGGAGGGTAGAGTTTTTGAGTGGGTGCAGTAGAATGTCCTGGCCTGGGCTTTATTTCCAAAGTACCCTTATCTTTTGAACTACAAAACCAAGGCTGTGAGGACATCATGTTAAAACGCCTGGGGACCAGGGTCTTTTCAACAGGACACTAGATATTTTGAGCAAATTCCCTCCCAGTAGCCAGGCATGGATAAGAATGGTAACAGCTAATAATGTTCATTCAGGTGACAGCCTCTCTTTGAAGCACTTGAACTCTTTGATCTTCTTTACAAAATTATTATCCTGCTATAATCTCCATTAAATACAAAAGGAATTTGAGGCATAGAACAGTTAACTAGTTAGTCCAAGATCACCCAGTTGATAAGTTGGGGAGCCCATATGTAAACCTATGTGGTGCAGCCCCAGCACCCAGAATTCAATCACTCATCATATCCTAATGTTCAGGAGTTGAGGAATTAAGTTCTTAAGGCAGCCTGGCATAGGCCTCTCTCCATTTTGAAGATGAGAAGGCACATGTGTATGCTAAGCTAATCTTTAGAGCCATCTGGGGAGAAAGCTGGGTGGGCATCTTTGGGCAAAGAAAAAGTTGAAAGAGAACCACTACCCTCCAAATTTCAGAAGACACATGCCAGAGTTGAAAGAGGAGAATTTCGTAGACGCTTATAACTGACATTGTCTATGAACTGCAAGTTGTGTGGAGTGTTGGACAAGCAGAGTTGGGGAAGATATATGAGGCTGGAAAAAAAGGCTGGCTCTAGATTTCAGAGTGTTTTGTTTACATCAAAGAGTTTGATTTTATCCTTCAGGGCAGCATTTCACCAACTTTTCCATTCTTAAGTCTTAGGAGAGTGATTACACATCTCCATAAGCTCTGGGGCATGGTCAGGAGCCAGTGACTGCAAGCGTGAAATTCCTTTGGGATCTCATGTTTAGTCTTTAACATCCAAGCAAATGATGAGTTCCACTCCTTAGAATATACATGTTTATTAACATAAAACTCCTTTACATTTGTCATGCTTTCCCTTACAGAAGATCCATCATGATTGTTCTATGCCTTCACACACCCTGTGATGAGTAACTACTTACCCCAAGAGGTACTCTTCCATGCTTTGAGAACACAGTCCTAGGCATGAGAAGGTATTAAACTAAACAATGCTATCATTTGATTTGAATGTTAGAAAGTCCTCTATGGTACCAGGATGGAGAATGGGGAAAAAGGGAACAAAGCAAGAGAGAGAGAGTGGGAGAGAACAAGGTAGTAGACTATATATTGGTACAGGCAGAAGATGGTGTCAGATGCCCCAAAGCAAACAATATGCTGAGCTGGATGTGTTCTTTGAAAATAACTAGCAGAGAGAGGAGAGAATAAGACATCTTCCTCAAGACTGGAAGAGATATCTAGATTTTAGTCTTCTAAATTTTGCTTTTTCTTCTTAATAATTTTTGTAATCTGATCTTGGTTTTAGATTCTCAATAGCCAGACTCGGCATGACTTTAGGGTACCACAGCAAAGTGAGGGCACACAAGGAAAGGGAGAGAAATAAATTAAAGAAGATACAGTAACTCCAGAATACATTTAATCTTCACATCCCTTTGAAAGATAAGTTTATTTTATAATTTGATACTATTTTCATTTTGACTCTCAAATGGGAGTGTGAGTACCATCATAGTTCAGGTTGTGATTCCTTTTGTACTCCTCAGATATTCTTGCTGAGGAATCTGAGTTCCCCTATCTATGAGCCTGAGAGGACCAGAGAAAGGGGTCAGGATCATTCTGCACTTACCCAGGTTAAAACTAACCTAATGAGAGGAAAAGAAATCCCACTCACTATTGCCAGGGAGAGGCACTGAGAGAGAATGCCCTGAGTGGTTAGAAATTATTCCATTGATGAAAATGAACAGACATACACCAGCAGCTGGGGGCCTGGCAGACAAACTTCTAGTCTTTGCAATTCCACACAAGGTCAGGTCTGTTTAGATCCTACATGATGACATGGATGGAATCAAGCAACGCATTTTATTTGCCAATGGAAACACTATTTGGATAAACAGTTATAAATAATTTGTCTCTGTCCCTCACTGCAAGGGAGAAGCTCTCATTTTTCCTTCCCAACTTGAGCCAGATTTGAATCAAAATTTTATCAATAGAAGAGTCAGTATTAATTTTCTCTGTCTCTTTCTATCAAGCCCTACTAGTTACTGTCTCTTAGTTTATATCTGGCATCCTCATTATTTGGCAATAAGCTAGTAACATTGGGTATAAGCCATACCATAATAAAAATTATAGTAATAATAATGCATCTCTCACTATTTAGCACTTACTCTTTGCCAGAGTTTATGCTAAGTGATTTACATTCATTGTCTCAACTGATATCCACAATGACACAACAAAATCTGTAATTATCTTTATCTCCATTTCTAAAATGAGGAGATTAAGACTTAGTGATGGCAGAGCTGAGTTAAACCCTGGCAGATGAATTCTGAGTCTGTCCCTCTTCACCTGTGAGTTTTATTGACTGCTTTTCTGCCAAAAGCCTTGGGACTTTTCTGCCAAAAGTCTTCTATTAGGGAGTAACTCAGCTAGAACTGGCCCACAAATACCTCTTTTTGAGCTTAACTTCCTCCTGGTGGCAGTGCTTCCTGCCATTCAGTGATTCACTTCCGGGTCACCTCTACCTTCTAGGAGCCTTGGGAGACATTTTAAATATGAGGGCCATACTTGTTCATGCTAGCTACAGTGTATTTTTTTCCTGCGGACATGCCATTTTCATTAGGATTAAAACAGCCCTCGGCAATAAATATTAAAAACCCACCAAGTGAAAAGAGCAGCTTCCTCAGAAGCTTATGAGGATTAGAATTTTTAAGTAGGCCCCGCTTCATATGACCACCCCTCTTCTCCATCCCTTTGTGTGCTCCCACATGGGTGTGCTTTCAGCATCAATCAGATTTGGTGTTTTGCTCAAATCCCTTCATACTAATTGTTTGTCCATATTGCTGTGTGCTCTGGACAGAATGGTCGAGGGAAATAGAATCTCACTCCTTCTCCCACCCCTGGAGGGAATTCAGATTTTATATGCTTGATCTTTGTAGGTGGCGAGATAAAAACACTTGCTATACATAGCAGCTTTCCTCCTTCATGTTCAACGGCAGCCCTGGTGATCCGGACCTCAGCCATCCTATTTGTTATAAAGCCACCCACAGAAGAATCAGACCATCAGAAGCCAGAAATAAGCTAGCCAAGGCTGTGGGTCTCTTTATGTGTGGTGATCTAACAGAGAGACTTGGGAAAGTCAATTATTTTCTATATGGATTGTGTTCAACTGCTTCATGGTGTGAGGTGCTGAGCCCCAGTTTATTCACCCATTGGGGTTGTTGGGAGAATTAAAGGAGTTATTTAAAGTGTTTAGTGAAAGGCTTGGAGTAGGGAGATGCTCTGTGCCTTGCCTGTTCTCTCCCTCCCCTCTCTGGTTACAAGCCTGAAGAGGAGGTGAGGCATTTATTATCCATGTTCATAAACATCCCCAAAGACTTGTGGTTTCTGCATTAAAAACCACATTGACTTTTACCAGCTAATTGGGTGTCCTTGAGCCTGAGTTTCTCCATGTAAATATATTAGCTTGGGGTTTTTAAAAGGTATATAGTAATTACGTTCTTGGACAAATGGTATATTTTAGAGAAAAGCATAGAGAATTCTTTCAGCACCAAGAGCTGGATAGGAATTGCTTGATATATGGGTAGCAGCCCATAGTAACTGGTGATTTATAATAAATACTTCAACAAAGAAAAGTCTGAGTAAACTTTATATTTCATTTTTCTGGCAATGAACTACAATAGGTTTGCATCTTAAATCAACTGGTGGTTCTACCCCCAGAAGGATGTGGTTTAAATACATTTGTGTGACAGGGCAATTACTCATCATGGAAAGGATCCCAGCTGTCATCGTGGCTTCCCCGTAAACAGTGAATGAGTGAGCAGTCGCAGAATTACAAGGCTGACTTCCTGTCCACTGCCCTAAAATCTTCCCAAGCGAGAGTCACAGAGTGTTCATCGGGGAGACCCAGGAGGTACAAACAGCAGTCAGTACCCATGGCTGAGAATATGACATCTAGAAGGGGACTTTTTTTCTACCACTTCATTCTGGTCACTGGTGGAAAATTTGACAGCCCCAGTTCCCAGTTTGGGATCCTGACAGCATGAGTGCTATGGAGAGATGCAGAGACTCCAGTCTGGAACCCATCCTGCTGCTCACTGTGTGATTGATCTGGGACTCAAAAGCTACATTCCTCTGATTTGCTATTTTCCTAGCTATAAAATGGGGGTGATGATTTCTATTTAAAAATATTTTGAACCGGTGTGCATGAAAGTGGTTAGCACTTGGTGAATGTTATTATTTAACCTTATATTAATGATAGTTAATATTTATGAAGTGCTACTCGATGCTAGAATTATACTAAGCATATTACATGGACCTTGTTCACAATTCCCCAATGTATAGATTAGGAAACTGAGAAATAAAGGGCTTAATTGACTTTCTTCCCACATGGCTGATACAGAGCTTGTAAGTAGCCCAGACAGCATTTGACCTAAGCAGGTTGGATACAGACTGCCGTATAATTGTTACAGGGAAGAAACAGAGACTTAACTGGAGCTTATGGAATGTTTCTGTGTTAGGTCCCAATGTGCAACGTACAGATTCTCTGTCCTCAAAATGTTTACCCAGTCTCATTGGAGAGCAAGGTAGAAATGGCAGAGACAAATAGCACTGAGTCTGGACCAGGGGGAAAGGTACAATAACTGCTATGGGCACTCAGCAAAGATCATAAACCAGCTCCAAGAGACACAATCCCTTCTCCCACAGCCTCCAGATAAGTTACCTGATTGCATCTGAGTTTGTTAAATGTCAGCATCTTATAATTTTTAAGCTCTAATTTTGAGCTAGGGAATAAAACCTGGCTTTGGCTTAATCAAAAAGATAGGAAATATACCTGCTGGAGAGACTAAGTTAATAGTAAAATGTGGGACTCTTCCTCCTCCATACACAGAGAAATCTTTCATGGGAAAAAAAAATCACTATTGAGATAGGAAAGTTATGTGTGAGAGGATGTGAGGAGGGAGGGAGAGAGTAGAGGTTGGAATTATTATTTTTGAAGTTCAAAGGGTCCTGACCGCAATAGATAGTAAGATGAATATTACCTCAGTATCCAAGAGTAGAAACCACGTGTTAAGGCTCTCTTACCACCATACCCATTGCTCTAATGGCCTCACCCTCTATTTTAAAATAAATAACCAAATAGAAGAGTGATATCTGCATCTCATATGTCACAAAGGAGCAAGTCATCAGCTCTTTGTGTCCAATGGCAGACGATGCCTTGTCCCTGATGTACAAGACATCCTGTCCTCTTAGATCCCAGTACATGTGGGGTGAGGGTAGGCAGAGTATATGCCCCCCTTCCTGGAAAGTTGCATATTTATCTGTGGAGAGCATGCGGCATGCCTTACAGCGCACTCATGACTATGCTCTGTGTCAGTTCAGGCCCATGTGGGGAGAGAGGGAACTGCCCTGCAGAAGGAGTTTGGATGGATGGTAGGCCTAGCAGGGAGGGAAGGAGCCACTGCAGCCAACTAGCTTTCCTGTGCTGCCTAAATCATTCTCCTCCAACCTGCTGTGCTGAGAATGAGCATTACTGTTTCCAGGATTTCAAGGCTCTGCCTTGTTTTTGTGTAATCACTTGAGAATCAAGAACACATCTACGTGTGCCACTCTGACAAAGGAAAACTCAGCCCACCCCAAAATGGCAATGACTGCATCTGGTGGATATTCACCTCTTCTTCATGTCACCTGCTAACATAGAGACATGCTGGCCACATCGCTAAAGGCATTGCCAAACACCTGCCTACTAAGTCTTTAAGACTGTTGTTCCATGCACTGGGGTATTTGACACATAGACATGCCCCTTATTCATGAGCTCTTTAGCTAAAAGTTGCTTCTCCCAAAGAAATGAAATTTCACAAAGCAACATCTTCTTTGATCCATACTAAAATATTTAGTAGAGCAATGTCTCCCAAAATGTGTTTCTTGAAACATTCGTCCTATGTATGATACATTCCCAGAACAATGCACTTTGTGGAAAATATATAACACAGCCCCTTCTTAGATACTTATAAAACACACCATGTTATATGATAAGAATTAAAGATACGCATACTATTTATATGAGTTTAACCCAACATTTCCAAAATTTATTTGTTTTTAGAATTCTTTCACTTTTCATTATCTAGGCAGCCCTCAGGCCTGCTTTAGTGGAACATACTTAGGTAAATGCTGATCAAATACACAAAAATTGATTTAGTACCATCATCTCTAGTACAGAGGCAGGTATTCTGCTTTTCACAAGATTTTGGCACCAGAAGAGTGACTGTAACCCCAATCACACTGCTGTTCTGTCCCTCACTGTGTCTTCAGAGGCTGGAGAGCAAGTGCTATTTCACCAAGAGTTGAAAGATGTCTCTGAACAATGCATATGGCTTCCATGTGATAAAAACAATAATCATTTTCTTCTACAAAAAGGCTTACTGCAAACTATCAACTGTTTTGTTCCCAGTAAAAATTATCACCTTGGTAACCCCTTTAAAAAGATGATAGTATAAAACAAGGAAAATTCACATATGACTCAAGGATAGTCAGGCATGAAAACAGAAGGGCCTTCACTACACTTAAAAGAAACCCTATGAGACAGGTGTTCTTAGTAGACCCATTTTATATGTAAGGAAACTGAGTGTAACGTCCTCAAGGTCCCACTGCTATCTCCATCACAGAAGGGCAGGGAAATGATGGAGATTCCAGATGGGTGCTCTCAGAGCGACTGCCACCTAGGTTATCCCACAGAAGTGCCTGTATCTCCCTCTTCTAGATACAAAGAAGCCCAGATACTTCTAGATCTTCTCTCTTCCCTGATCACTTCCCATGTTTGGTGGTGTCAGGAGGGATTAAACAGCAGGGACCAGCTTTCACTTAACGGGGTCCTTTTTTGATGTGACCTCCACACACATCCCGAACTGTAGCACAACTTCATGTATGTGCAAACTACCTGTTCTCAAAGGACCTCATGCTTAGAAAGGTGCTGTTGTTAGTTTAATGCTTTTCTGTTGCCATCTTGAAATTCTTAATAACTTTTGGAGAAGGGCCTGCCATATTCCTTTTACAGTAGGTACCACCAAATTATAAAGCTGATTCTGCCTGCCCAGTTTAGCATTCATTTTATGTTTGTTTAATTAGATATGGTAAGAGGAGGATTTTTGTATAGCAAATATGTGTGAGAGGCTTTCCCTCAAAATTGTATGAAGAACAACCATTAAAAAAAAAATGGAGACTTTACAGATTTTATACTAACCTGGATGGAAGTGGAACACATTATTCTTAGTAAAGCATCACAAGAATGGAGAAGCATAAATCCTACATATTCAATTTTGAATATGAGGACAATTAACGACATTGGATGACACGGTGGGGGTGGGGCAAAGGGAGAGCAGAACGCGAGCTACGGAGGGCGGGGGTGAGTGAAAGGAACAGTAGAGCGAAGGACGGAGGGCGTGGGGGGGGGTCTCAGTGTGTGACACACCTTTTGGGAGCAAGATTCGATTGTAAAAGAGACTTTACCTAACAAATGCAATCAGTGTAACCTGGTTCTTGTAACCTCAATGAATCTCCAACAATAAAAAAAAAGAAAAAGAATGGCAGATAATATATGGCAATTAGCCAAATAACAGAACACATAGTACACATTTATCTTAGAAAACTAAGACATGACAACAGGAAAAAGATGCTTCGAAGACTTCACTCCAGGAATTAGCCATGTATGTACAGGTCAGTCAAAATCCATGTTTGTTCTGTGTGTCCATATGGAAAGCACACTATTGTCAAGCAGAGATGCACCCTTATAGGACAAACTGCTTTGTGTCATGAGGTTTTATCTAGAAATTATGAGCTATCAAAATATTCATACACTTTAGTATAGTAATCTTACTTTGTGGAATTTAGACTAAATTTTTTTTTTCTTAAAAAAGGGAAAAGTGTATGACCCTTGATATTCATTGAGGTGTTACCATGAAGGAGATGAGAGCCAGCTAAATGTTCAGGGAGTATGACTAAATAAATTATGGAGCATCTATCTGATGAAATATATGTCAAGATTGGTATGTAAAGAGTTAGAGCGGACCAAGGGTTACTGTCACAATCATTAGCTCTGCTGTTGTAGAATGAAAGTAGCCATAGGCAATCCAAAAATGAATTAATGTAGCTGTGTGTTCCAATAAAACTTTATTTACAAAAAGGAGTGGGCCAGATTTGGTAGGTGAGAAATAATTTGCCAACCCCTAGTACCATTATTAAAATGATGATTATGAAGACCTTCTTATCATAGGATGTTTAATGAAAAAGAACAGGATAAAAATCTACATATTCTTAATGATTCCAACTGTGTCTATGTATATAAAAAATTTGGAATATGGAAATAAAATATACAGTGGAAACACTGTAAATTGACCACTCAAAAGACTGCAACAAACTGGTCAACACATAGAAGTGGTCAACATAAGGAACTTGGCCCACTCTACTCATAGGTACTAATGGTGCCCATATGGGCTATGAAAATTAGGTCAACTCGAAGTGGTCAACGCAGGGAGGTAGTCAACTATGAGGTTCTACTGCATATGCAAATGGTAGGTAGGCTGGAAAGCTAAAATTCTGGGTAATTTCTTTTTCTGTAAGAGATGTTTTCTGAGCCTTGGTACCCTTTCATATAAATAACAGTGAATATGTCTGTGCAAAATAAAATAAATGTAGATACAGATCCCTTCTAACCAGGACTCCACCAAGCAGTCAAAGGATGGTAAGGGAGCATGGGGTGCACTTATTCAATTTCCATTGCTTAATAGCCTTTGATCCTCAAGCACTTGGGGTAGCTCTCTACCTTTGGAGGTTTCCTTCTATTGGCCTAGCATCAGAGAGGGGCAGGACATTTTGTTGACCAGTGCTGAGCTAGGCCTGTGACCACTGTGTTGGTTGGCTGTTCCTAGGGAAGTTGGGAGACAGACAACAGAGCTGCTGAAAATCTGCACTGGGGAGAGAAAGGAAAAGGAAGTGACATTCTGACATTAGCTAAAAAAGAAAAAGAACTGTGCTAATTCTTTCTTACTGTGAATCCTTCTAGTTAATAACAAAGCATAAGCTAGCATGAATTTATGTACAAGACTGCTTTTCTAAAAGACTCCTATTTTGTTGTATTGAATTGATCTCCACAAATGGATTTCACCGTATACAGATTTGATCAAAGCCATTAACATATTTAAATTTGTTGAGCTATAGTTTTATAAGGGATTCATTCCTAGAAGAAATTGACCTGGTTTTGTATATGTATTCATTTCAAAATACAGTATATCTTCTTTCATTAAATCCCATAGAATGAGGGATTACAGCAAAACAAAACAGGTACTGCTTTTACTAAGCAGATCCAACAATGTGTTGCGAAGGTGATGAGTTTTCTTTTTTCCTTTGGGATTTCAAAATTGAACTTGAGTTAATGTAAAGAGATTTCTGAAAGAGGCAAACTTAAAAACATTATCACTTTTTTTTTTTAAAAAGCATCATTTTCTCTGAAGGATCTAATATTAAATGAGAGATTTTCTCTCTGCTGCTCCAGTCTGTTGGTTATCACAATGAAATAATTTCCCAAACTATATCTTTCCAGTTGTCATGGAAATAATTTCACTATGTCCAAATTTGAGCATTAAAACATTACAATAAAATTCATAGACCGATGCCTGAAGAAAAGTTTCTTTTATCTCAATCTGTATGTATGATAATCACCTCAAAGATAAATGGTTACCATTTTCTTTGTCCTCAATTCAAGCCAAAGTTGGGCAAATTGGAAGGTCTTTTTCTTTAATGCAAATTGTTGGACTGAACAAATTATCCCATAGCAAGAACTAGGACAAAGACATTGAACTATCTGGCAATCCTAAAATTGTTTAAGAAATAATAATAATTAAACAAATTTTGAGGGCTTGCTCTATACCTAACACAGTGCTAAGGGCTTTACATGTTAGCTTGTTTAGTTTTCACAGTGGCCTCAAATAATAGACACTGGGTTTTGTACCCATTTTACAGGTGAGGACATTAACTACAAGGTCAAATGTCTTGCTTAAGACCACAAAGCGAGGCTCGGTGCCTGTGGCTCAACGGGCTAAGGTACACCTGAGCTGGCGGGTTCTAATCCAGCCCGGGGCCTGCCAAACAACAATGACGGCTGCAACCAAAAAAAAATGGCTGGGCGTTGTGGCAGGCGCCTGTAGTCCCAGCTACTTGGGAGGAGGAGGCAAGAGACTCGCTTGAGCCCAGGAATTGGAGGTTGTTGTGAGCTGTGATGCCACAGCACTCTATCTAGGGTGACAGCTTGAGGCTCTGTCTCAAAAAAAACCAAAAAAACACAAAGCTACTAAGATACTGGGCAAATATTTGAACTCAGTTCTCTAAGGTGCTAAAACTTCTTTTAGTAACTAGTCCATTATACTATCTAACCAAAGGAAAGGTCCTAAAGGATGGCAGGTGGGCATTTCTTAAGTTTATCAAGGAAAGGTTCTCCTAGAAAAAAAAGTTTACTACGTGCGCAAGGAGGAAAATAATTTTACTGTTTGCAGAACGTGAAATTATGCTATGAAACCAAGGGCCAGTAATTTAACCAGGTGCTAGAGAGTGAACATGGGGAAAATATGAGCAGTCAAAACTGGTCAGGAACTCCAAGATTCTATTTCCTGTTTTTTTCTTAAAGGAAATAAATGAAAGGAAAAAAATCCTTAAGTTTATTTATCATATAAAAATAGCCTGAAAATGAAGGATGGGACACAGGGTAAGCACCAGCATTTCAATAGCTCCACTTAGAAAATTGTTATACATATTCTATCATACCACATACATGTACTTATACACACATAAACATAGTCACATATTGAAATACCCTATTTTCTGGCTTAATAAGGGACTATAAATATGTGTTTGTGCGTGTGTGTGTGTATATGTATTCTATATATATATTCTCCTATACATATATAGTAGAATACAATATTTACACATATTTCTCTTTTTCTTCAACATTTTAAAACATGCTAATGAAAGAAATCAAATATTTATTCTATATTTACTTCCTTTCCCTATTTGTAGAACATATTAATTTAATATTTTCTTAATGGCTCATAGTAATCATTAGAAACATTATACTTTTATTTTAAAATTCATGCCTTTAAGTCTCAACAAGGTCTAGGGGGTTCTCTGCCCCTACATTATATGACAAAGGCTATTATGCTCTTTGAAATCTAAAGCCTGAAATTTGGGGGGTAGTCTACACAATGTCAAGAAAACAACATATGTTTTGAAGTTACCAAGATCTGGAATTAACTCCCAATTGTGTTTCCTTATGTAAGCCACTTAAGTTTTGTGAGTCTATATTTTCTCATCCACAAAATAAGAGTATATGTATGCCCTTGTGAATATAAAAGAAAATGCATATCAAGGGCCTAGAACAAAGTTAAGTGCTTTGGTAAATTGAAATTATTTTTATTATTTCATCTTTGGTGTCAATATTCTGGTTTCCTACTGTTAGTGTTGCTTCCTCCCGTAAAATCCCATCTGTTAAGTAGCTGACTCTGTTGTACTGGGGGCTGATAAATCAGTTGGCAGCTGACGACGTTTACCAGAGTAAGAGAAAATAGGCTCTGCACAAGTCAAAAAGCACAGTTTTCATGAGATCAGTTTTGACTGTTTAAAATCAGATTCTCTGCTCAGAGCTGTGTTCTAGAAGATTTCACCCTGCATGACAACACTGATCTTTTGAAAGTGGCTGCCTGAAATGCTGGGCTGAAAAGAATTCTGCAACTGAATCCTAGTTCAGTGTGAACTGAAATGATTAACTAGTAACGTCTTGGGTAGGGGATTGGGGGCTGGGGTGAATTGTGTGGCCCATAGACCACCTACAGTACTGTGCATTTGCTAAGCCCAATCTAGCTTTTAAGCTCTCCAAATCAATTACCTTCACATAAATAAGGGGTGTATAGATGTGTGAATATATATGTATAGAAATCCATATCCATAAATCTATAATGTGTTCATATATTTATTTATTTATAAATATATTAGGTAACCATTTTATTGAAAAATAGGAATGCAATGGGGATTTTAACATGAAACAATATTATGTTTCACTAATCACTGTTCTCCACATTAACATCAGATGTTCCTTTGGGCATATTCTATTATTTTCTATTACAACTTAGTTATTTCAAAAAGAGTTAGTGCAGGCCAGCTTGAAAGTCTAATCACAAAACTATTACAAATCTCTTCTCCTTTTCTCTCCTTCACATACACAGGCTTGATCTCTATTTTAAGAGACCTATACAGGTGAAGTATCTTAAAGTGGGCTTGTCTTTTAATTCCTCTTCCCCCTCTTTTTCTTAAGTCTGACCCCAGAATACCTCTCCTCCAACTTTATTTACTTCTGGGTCTCTGGCTCTTCTGAGCAGAGGATCAGAGGAGAAGATGTGGATTTCTGGCAGGTTGTCAATAGTAGAAACTTGGGCGTGGATCTATCTGGCACTGGTGTCTTCAATACATTGATAGCTTTTTCATGCTTCTAAAAGATAGTGGTCACTTTCACTCAACTCCTCCATTGCTAAAAGGTTTTGTGTCAACATTTGTCTCCAACCACAGTTCCAGACCTCCAATCCTTTCCCAGATGGGACAATTCTCACTAGTTAGGTATGCTGGCAGTCACATGGCTTCTGCTTACAGCATTGAAGCTCTAGAGAAGTCTTCTCATACACACTAAAAGGTAGAGTTTGTTCCCATTTTCTTTCCAAGCACACTACACCATAGTGGTCCAATCTGATATCTTCAGAGACCTCTAAGAAATAAGCAGGGTCTAGACTCCATATGCACTCATGCCCCCAAAATCCAGATGATATATCAAGTTCTTCCACTTATTTGCTCTCTAACTCCCATTCTATCCCACTGGTAGTACCAAAGAGGCCTTCAGTTTCCCAGCTCAGAATAAATGTGCAGAGAGTGATGTCAGCAAGACAGTGGGATAGGAGTCGCCTAGCTTCACTGTCCCCCCACAGAAATTTAACTAGGAACTATACACAGGCAAGAATGCCATCCTTAATATCCCAAAACTCAGGAGTGGGGCTGAGATATCCCCTTAAAATGTAGAACTGAGAAAAATTGCAATAGAATGGTAAGAGGAACACTGCCTGTGGCCACGCTGCCCCTCTCTCAAGATGGCAGAGGGATGTGCACAAAGAATTCTCCTTGATCCATGATTTCTACAGTGGGTAAATCAAGTTGGAGGTGGACATTCAGCTTCCTCACTATTCCAGGACCCTTTACAAGAGGCTCACTCCAGTCTTGTTCCAAGGGAAACTTTGGGAGTGCCAGCAGAACTAACCACCTGGAGTTAGTCAGAAACAACATAATGGGATGGAGCTCATAGCAAACGTCACACTGGTCTTGGTCATTGCTCTGCATTCTAGCCAATGGAAGGACCACATCAGATGAACTAGCAAAAAGCATTCCACTGCAGGAAACATGGTCTAATGTCTTTTAGGATTGGATCCCTGGCCAATTTCCCCATGTATCTTCCCACATGTTCTCTCCTTAAATTTTCGCTTGGTCAAGATGCAACTGTAGGTCAGTGACTACCTGCATAGGGAGTATTTGGCCCTTCCAAGTGTTAGTGATACAATGATCCAACTAAGCTGCTCTCATTAAGAGCTGGGATGCAACTGCAGGCCAGAAATTACCTGTGGAAGAAGCAGCTGGCTCCGCCTAACCCCAGTTGCAGAGCAGTGACTCCACAAATCTCAGTGTTCTGCTTAATCCTACCTAAGGCCTTGAGGTAAGTTTGAGTCAATACATTTGTGTGTATGAAAGTGTCTGGTCATGCTTATCTCATGTGTCCAGGTAATACCCCTAGACAACTTACCCAGCCTCAGAGTCCATCACACAGCTCTGTCAAAGTACAGATTCCAAATAACAGTATTTCCTAGCCAGGGAAGATACTCTGCAACCCTACCTAATCAAAGATAATTGTAGAGTGCAGACAGAAGCCCCATCTGACAGCAAAGTCCAGTCTCACTGCACCACAGAACACTGCCAGCAACCCAGCTTGATTGAGAACTCGACACCAAGCTCAGCCTGCTTGGCATTGCTACCAGCCAACTCATCCAAAATTCTAGGCTAGTCTAAATAGCAAAGGAATAGTAGCACCAGAGAACAAAATCAAAAGCCAGAAGAGGTAGCTTTCTCCTCAAATATACAGGTTATCAGTGTAACATTATGAAAAAGCAGGAAATTATTGCATCACCAAAAGAAACTAATGAAGGTCCACCAAGGGAACTAATGGACTCAGGAGAAATAGAGAACTATGAAATGAGTGACAAAGAATTCAGAATAATCCTCTTAAAGAAGTTCAGGGAACTCCTAGAAAACATGGATAAAATTAAATACAAATCAGAAAATAATTCACAAATAAAATGAAAAGTTGGACAAAGAAATTAAAATGATTTAAAAAATAAATAGAAATCCTAAAGATAAAAATACAATAATTGAACTGAAAACTTGTATATAAAATTTCAACAATTGATTTTCAACAATTGACTTGATCTAGCAGTAGAATCAGTAAGCTCAAAGGTAGACATTTGAAATTATCCAATCAGAAGAGCAAAAAGGAAAAAAGAATAGATAAGAACAAATAAGGCCTATAGAAATTATGGGTCACTATCAAGCAAACTAACATTCTCATAATAAGAATTCCTGAGAGCCAGCTTTCCACAGAGGCTCCCATCCAGAAGGAGAGTTAAAGGACAGAAATTTAGCAAGAAAGTCAATGTTTTGGATCTGAGCCAAAAGAGAAGGTCGAAGAACGCACATCAACCCTGCTGGGGTGACCTGCAACCCCAAGGATAAAAACAAAAGGTACAGAACACATCACCAAGCAGATGGGAGTCCCCTCCCTCAAGAGAATGGCTCGCAGTATACTCCATACCCCCATATAAACAAGTGAGCAGAGTTCAGATGTCCTCCCACTCTACCCCATGGGAGAGACCCTCTAAAAACTGGAACTCCTTCCCCTACTAGAGTGCCATGGCACTCTCCTGCCAGGCATAAAACTGTAGATATTCTCTACCTGCAAGTTTGAACTCCTGGCACTCCTCTCCACTCTCACCCCAACGTCTGGAGGTCTGTCCCCCATGGAGTCCAGCTTCTTGGACATTTTCTCAAGGGTTGTGGATGGGGTGTGGACTGTTGCTGATCTGTGCTGATTTTCCAGCTCTGGAGTGGTGAGAGGAAAGTGAGCTGAGAGGAGGCCAAGCTGGAGAGGCAGTCCCCTGAGGCATGAAGCTGCAGCTGCAGCTGCGGGAACAATGGCAGTCGGGCTCACACCCCTGGGTATGTTTTGAGGAGACACTCCCAGTCTCTCTGGGTGGCCAGGGGAAGCCGTGTGGCTCCTCCGGTGGCAGCCACTGGCAGAGCAGTCCTGCAGGAGAGGTACAGGCTATGGGAGTGAAGGGTATGCCTGAGGTGGTACTGGCTGGGGTTGAGTGCAGGGATTAGAAAACCCACTGAGAAAGCCGAATCCAAGGGTGGAGACTGCTTTACTCGGTTTCAGATGCACCTGGCCCTTAGGGGATGAAAGCTGAGACAAAGGGCTGGAACTCATAGACTGAGTCAGACCTATTTGCAGCCCAATGTCTGATCAACAGGAGAAAAATTCTGTAAACTTGTTCTGTTCTATCAGCAATATCAATCAGGGACTGGGCTGGAACTGAGTGAATCAAGTACCCAGGTTGTTAGGCGTCACCTCCCCCTGCAAAACAGTGACAGAGACTGGTGGACTGGCTGAGGAGCCACAGACCCACCCTGTGACCTAGGCAGGCACAAACCTTTGGAGCATCTACTAATTGGAGGGAACTGGATCACAGCTCTGCAGGGTTTCCAGAGACTGGGTGTGAGAGAGGGGCAAGGTGGGGAAGGAGGCATCAACCTTCCCAAACTAATTTACTTGCTGAATGTGGGGAGCTCTCCTGAGCTCACAGAGCCTCGGAGTGAGTTATACTAGAGTTGCCATAGACTCATGCTACCTACTTGCCACAGACTTTTCAACTCTTTTATTTGAGGCCAGTGCTAAATGGGACCTCTTCAACTGGGTCAATCACCCAAGGACTTTCCAAAGTGGTACCCTGGGTGTGTGGTAGTGGGAAGGTTTGATTCCTTTTCCAATTGTTGCCTGGGGGGGGGGGGCGCAGTGACCTAACAGCTGGTATTTCTCCACAGCTCAGACTTCAACACAGAGTAACTGATTCTCTAGGGTAAGACAGAGATCAGCTGAAAATAAGACAGAGCCATTTAATCCCACCACACCAAGAAGGTCCCCAGTATCGCAGGCAATAGCACTGTACGGGTTCTTGGCAAAACTCTAGGGGAAAAGGCACAGACACCAGTCCCAGCTTTCAGGCAAAGGACTGGTCAATCACTACTCCTAGAACCCCCAACCCAACTTATCCTTATCTACTCATCCAGCGAAACGGTGCAAAATAATCATAGGGCAGAATCACCAGAAAAGCTCTGGAAACATGAGCAACCAGAGTAGATCAACCCTCCCAAGGAACAATGTGGCGGGCACAAATGATGATCCTATGCATAAACAGATGGCTGAGATGTCAGAAATTGAATTCAGAATTTGGATTGCAAACAAGATCAATAAAATAGAGGAAAAGTTGGAATTAGAAATTCTGCAAGCATTTCAAAAATTGTCTCAAGAAGTCAAGGAATTCAAAGACCAAATGACCAAAGATTTTGACACATTGAGACAAGAAGTTGCAGCCCTTAAAGATCTGAGAAATAACATAGAATCCCTCAGTAACAGAATGGAGCAAGCAGAAGAAAGGATTTTTGACATGGAAGACAAAGCTTTCAAACACTCCCAAACCTACAAAGAGGAAGAGAAATGGAAAGCAAAAATGGATCATTCTCTCAGACAGCTCTGGGATAACTAGAAGAAAACCTATATTCACCTTATAGGGATACCTGAAAATGATGACGTGGCATCAAAAGGCACAGAGTCTCTTCTTTATGAGATTATGAAAGAGAACTTTCCCGACATGCCAAGAGATTCTGAAATTCAGATAGCAGACAGTTTCAGAACCCCAGTACGACTCAACCTGAATAAGACATCCCCCAGGCACATCATGATTAAGTTCACTAAATTTAATGCAAAAGAGAAAATTCTGAAAGCAATGAGACGCTAGGAATCCATAACCTACAAGGGGAAGAATAACTGCAGATCTCTCTGATCAAACCTTTCAAGCTAGAAGAGAATGGTCATTGACTTTTAATCTCCTAAAACAAAAGAACTTTCAACCCAGGATCCTGTACCCAGCTAAACCGAGTTTCATTTATGATGGAGAAATTAAATACTTTAACGACATCCACATGTTGAAGAAATTTGCTATAACTAAACCAGCTGTCCATGATATTCTCAGATCTATCCTCCATAATGACCAACATAATCCTCCACCATAAAAATTTTCTCACCCAGAAACTTCTTATCAAATTCCAACTTCCATAGTGATGAAAAGATTAAAAATGTCCACTAATCTTTCTAAAGATTTATCAATGTTTTCAATTAATGTGAATGGTTTAAATTGTCCTCTAAAGAGGCATAGGTTGGCTGACTGGATACAAAAACTTAGTCCAGATATCTGTTGCATACAAGAATCTCATCTTACCTTAAAAGATGAATATAGACTCAAGGTGAAGGGATGGTCATCTATATTCCAGGCAAATGGAAAACAGAAAAAAGCAAGTGTTGCAATCTTATTTGTAGATGCAATAGGCTTTAAACCAACCAAAATAAGGAAGGATAAGGAAGGTCATTTCATATTTGTTAAAGGTAATACTCAATATGATAAGATTTCAATTATTAATATTTATGCACCCAACCAGAATGCACCTCAATTTATAAGAAAAACTCTAATAGACATGAGTAACTTGAGTTCCTCCAGCACCATAGTAGTTGGAGATTTTAATACTCCTTTAGCTGTGTTGGATAGACCCTCCAATAAGAAGCTAAGTAAAGAAATTTTAGATTTAAAATTAACCCTTCAACATCTGGATTTAACAGACATCTACAGAACATTTCATCCTAATAAAATTGAATACACATTCTTCTCATCACCCCATGGAACATACTCCAAAATTGACCACATCCTAGGTCACAAGTCTAACCTCAGCAAATTTAAAAGAATAGAAATTATTCCTTGCATTTTCTCCGAATAAAAGTTGAACTCAACAATAACAGGAATCTGCATACTCAAAGAAAAACATTGAAGCTAAATAACCTTGTGCTGAATGATAGATGGGTCATAGAAGAGATTAAGAAGGAAATCAACAAACTTTTGGAACAAAATGACATAGATGACATGAATTATCAGAACCTTTGGGACACTGGAAAGGCAGTGCTAAGAGGGAAATTTATAGCACTGTAAGCCTTCTTCAAGAGAACAGAAAGAGAGGAAGTTAACAACTTAATGGGACACCTCAAGCAACTAGAAAAGGAAGAACATTCCAACCCCAAACCCAGCAGAAGAAAAGAAATAACCAAAATCAGGGCAAAATTAAATGAAATTGAAAACAAAAGAATTATACAACAGATCAATAAATCAAAAAGTTGGTTCTTCGAAAAGGTCAATAAAATAGATAAACCTTTGGCTAACCTATCCAGGAAAAAAGAGTAAAATATCTAATTTCATCAATCAGAAATGGTAA
>CAUYON010072789.1:0-20519 GCA_963573935.1 Arctocebus calabarensis | reverse complement strand
GGGGAAAGGAAGAGCAGAGAGAGGGAAGGAGTAAGGGGGGTGGGGTCTTGGGGTCTTGGTGTGTGCCACACCTTTTGGGGGCAAAACACGATTGTAAGAGGGTCTTTTCCTAACAAATGCAACCAGTGTAACATGGTTTCTCGTACCCTCAATGAATCCCCAACAAAAAAAAAAAAAAAAAAAAAAAAGAAATAAGGCCTTACTGGAATTACTATCAAATATTTTACTCAACTTTTAGTTTCTTTTTAAATTTTGTTTGTGATGTTTTTTCTTCCAAGTAGAAAATTCATAAAAACTTTCTGAAAATTTTTGACTAGTCAAAATTACCAATCTTTGCTCCTAGGGCTTCTGAGTTTTGTGTCTTACCTAGAAAAGCCTTCTTTCAAATTTACATAGAAAAAACATACTCTGATAATTTTATATAGTACTTCTATATACAATTGCTATTTGAATCTTTGATCTCTCTGAAATGTACTTTGCCCTCCTTTTTCTTTTTAAATTTTTATATTCTAAATAAACTGCCTATTTCAACATGAGTTCTTCTTAGATTCAAAAGTTGGTCCAAGGTTCGGCGCCTGTGGCTCAATGGGCTAAGGCGCCAGCCATGTACACTTGAATTGGGGGGTTCGAATCCAGCCTGGACCCGCCAAACAACAATGACAGCTGCAACCGAAAAAAAAAAAAAAAGGGCCGGGCGTTGTGGCAGGTGTCTGTAGTCCCAGCTACTTGGGAAGCGGAGACTCGCTTGAGCCCAGGAATTGGAGGTTGCTGTGAGCTGTGATGCCGTAGTACTCTATCCAAGGTGACAGCTCGAGGCTCTGTCTCAAAAAAAAAAACAAAAAAAAAAACCTAAAGTTGGTCCTAAACATTTTATTTTGATTTATTTACTTATTTATTTTTGAGTCAGAGTCTCACTAGGTTGCCCTTGGTAGAGTGCCATGGTGTCACAGCTCACAGCAACCTCAAACTCTTGAGTGTAAGCAATTCTCTTGCCTCAGCCTCCCAAGTAGTTAAGACTACAGGTGCCTGCCAGAATGCTTGGCTATTTTTTTAAATTTTATTTTATTTTATTTTAGTTTAGCAGGCCCAGGCTGTGTTCGAACCCACCACCCCTGCTCAATGAGGCTGGCCATCTAACCACTGAGCTATGGGTGCCTCCTTTACTTCTTTTTTGATGACATTTTTTTTGTCAGTTGCCCAAAGGCTTTTTATCTTTGAAATCCAGTGATTTTACTAGATTATCTTTCTGTTGATTGTTCCTATTGAATAATGTGCCCTTTTAGTTTATAGATTATGCTTTTGTTTTTGAAAAATTTTCTGGCCTTAAGTTTCTTTCTTCTATCATTTTGTTTCTCTCTATTGGGGATGCTAATTACGCACATGATAGATATCCTGTGTGTGTGTTTACAGTACATATATGCTTCTGTAATCTTTTATTTTAATTCCATTTTCCTCACTGTGCACAATCACAGCCTCTCTGTCCTTTGTTATGTTTTAAGTAATCACTACTATTCTTGTGCTACTTCCCAACGGTCTTCGTTGTTGTGTGGTAATTTTATTTTCTTCTTCCACTTCTCTGATCTATGCAAGTTTAAAATTTCTCTTTTTGTTGTCTTTCCATGATCTCCCCAATGTCTTGTAGGTTTCCTTCTGTGCCCTACCTAGATTTAGAGAACTAAGAAATTTAAAAGGCATAGCAAAATACACAGTCACAACATTTTAATGAGAGTTTTTATCATTTTTTTCTTGTGTGTCTCTTGCTTTCATTCTAAATCTTATATTTTTCGGTGGATCCTATGATAGTACCATTGTGATTATTACTCATCTTTGATTATGTTTATAGGGCATTTGTTTATGGGAGAATCTAGGGTCTTGTACCCATTTATTAGAGAACGAATGTGTGAGGTTTTCTTTTATCTCTTGTACCTATTTATTAGAGAACGAATGTGTGAGGTTTTCTTTTATCTCTTTATCCATTTGTCTTCTATATCCCTCTAAATATTTATATAAATTAAATAAATATGTATATTTTTCTTTTTTGAGACAGTATCTCTGTTGCCCAGATTAGAGTGCTGTAGTATCATAGCTCACAGCAAACTCAAACTTCTGGGCTGAAGTGATCCTCTTGCCTCAGCCTCGCAAGTAGCTGGGACAATGGGACAACAGATGTGTACCATCATGCTTGCCCAATTTTTCTGTTTTTATTAGAAATGAGATCTCACTCTTGCTCAAGCTGGTCTCGAACTCCTATGCTCAAGCAATCCACCTGCCTTGGCACCCCAGAGTACTAAGATTACAGGCATGAGCCCCCATAACTGGTTAAAATAAAATGTATTAAATAGAGTATAAGTTCTTGAAGCACAACATGGTAAAAAGTAAAGCTGTTACTAGTAACCACAACGAAATGATCACAGTTATATATATGTGTGTGTGTATAGTATATATATATGTGTAAATATAGAGTAGAACTTTTATAAGTTGACCACCCAAGGGACTAACAAACTGGCCAACATATGGAGGTGGTCAACGTAAGGAACTAGGCCTTCTGTACTAAGATGTACATGTGGTGCACGTCCAGTCTATAAAATTAGATCAACTTAAGGAGGTGGTCATTGTAGAGAGGTGATTAACTAGGTGCTACTGTACTTATTTTATATTTATTCTTCATTCATTCAGGATCTTCTTTTGTTTAGGTTTCTTCTTATTAACAAACATCAATTAGGATTGATTTATAGTGGGTCTATGGTAAAGTCTCATAATCTTTGAATAAAAACGACCATCTTTATCTACTCTTGAAAGATAATATACCTGGATATAAAATTATAAATTTACAGATATTTTCCTTAAATATTTAAACATTAGTTAATTTTCATTGGCTATCTCATGTATAAACATTTATTTGTATACTATTTTATTGGCAAACTGTCTTCTTACAGGTTTTGAGATTTTATATTTATTCTATGATTTATATTACATAATTTATATTCATTCCATAAGATTATATATTCACCCTTTTTAAGATTTTATACTTATTCTATATTTATTCTAGATGTTTTGCTATTATACATCTCAGAGTAGATTTATATTTATTCATCATGCTTAGAGTTGGAATATATTTTGATTTCAGGATTTGAATCTTTCGCCAATCAGTGAAATTTTTCAGTTCTCCTTCACAGATAGTGATTTTTAGGTATTCCTTTTTCTTTTTCTGAAGTTCTTATATAACAGATATTAGTGGATATTATGTTCCTAAGCTGACATTTATATTCTTATAATTTTTTTATCTTCCTGCTTTAAAGGAGTTCCACAACTTTACAGTCTCTTTGACTGTGTCTAGCCTAATGCAAATTCATTCTATAAAATGTCATTTTATTCCAAACATTTATTTTATTTTTTTCTTTCTTTGTTTCATAATTTCTTTTTTGATACTATTTATACTTTATATTCCCCATTGATCATTGTAAAAATACAGGTATTTAATCTTTATCAAAATTTTTCCTTAAAATTAATTGCATCTTGAATGCATTCATGTCCTACTTGTTGGTTGTAAGACTCATCTTAGTGGATCATATGTTCCTTTAGGTATTTGGGAATTTTGGGGATTTTGATTAGAAGCTCATTTTGAATTGTTATTTCTTACCATCCCTCCTCTCTTCCCACTCTTCCCTTTATAGTGGTTTTGTTATTGCTTTTCAGGATGACCATCCATAAACATGTTTTATTATTCACGTTGTGGCTCTGGCTGAATTCACAGATCTAATCACTGAGCCAATGGATAGCTTAGCTTAGTTTTTGATAAAGAGACTCTGCCTCTGATTTCTGATATCTCTACGCTTGTAAGAGACTAAAAGTGCACCTACAAGACCATGGTCTCTCACTATTGAGACTTGAGAATGGTCCACTGTTGAAACACTGGCACCCTTTATATTTGGGACCAGACAATTTCTTAGTGTGGGGGCCTTTTTGTGCACTGTGGATATTTTACAGGCTCTCTAGCCTCTTCGTGCTAGATGTGAGCAGCATCTCCCCCTTCTAAGTTGTGACAATCAAAATGTCTCCAGACATTGTCAAATGTCCTCTGAGGGTACGAGGGTAAAAACACCCCCAGATCAGAATTTGTACTCTAGATAAATGATGGGAATATTTTTCAGTCCTTTTTCTAAAAAGGGAGTAGCCCCTCAAACACTCTGGTGCCAAGCAATGAACCTGCCTCCTGTTTCTTTTGACATGCTGGTTGTCATTATCTTTTTCACACCTAGGGGTCTTCAGTTCCTGCCTTTAGTCCTGCTGACCACTTTGTAGTTTTTCCTTTTCTCATCTGTGAAATTTTTACTCATTTTTAATTTTAATTTTTATTATTGTTTGGGAGCAGAGAGGTTGTATCAGAGTGAGAACTAACGAAGATCTTCTTTACGTGAAATCTACATCATCATTATTTTTATGGGGTGATTAGTATACTTGTACCACAGTTGAGTCACTCCCCAAACAGGTCATAAAGCAAAAGAGGCAAATGAGAAGCTTGTGTCATGTTAGGCTAGGATGCCCTTTGCATCATCATCATCTCACTCTCTTCTAGGACTTTCCCATCAGTACACCAGTAAACCTTGATTCTTTCTTACCCAAACCACATGAGATCTTAGTCCTCCCTAGTTCTTCAACATCATCTGGCACCATTTTCTTGTTAATTATTTAATAGCCACAATGGGCTTTTTGTTTTTCAAGTCAATTTTATTCCACTTTGAACATTGTCATGTTCTTTCCATGGCTCTGTAGTATTTGTTTTATTCTGGTCATTTGTGTCTCTGCTTCAATGTCACCTTCAGCAGAGGTCTTCCTCGACAGCCCACTCAAAAGTATCTACTCGGTTATTCTCTTGTATTGCCCTGTTTTAATTCTTTATATACAAACTTGCACTTTCCACATTACTTTTAATTTTTGCATTTGTTTACTGTTCATTTACATAATATAGACTCATTGGGGTACAAGATCTACTTCCTGGTTAATACTATATCTTCAGTGCCAGGAACAAACCTGGCACAGAGTTACAGATCAATAATAAATATTTTTTAAAAAAAATAATAAATGCAAAAATTGTGTCACATATTATTTATCTTTTCACCAAAGAAAATCCATCCTGAAAGGGGACTGAAAAATATCTCCTTCTTACTTTCATTGTCCAAAGTGTTCAGAAAATTTAGCAGTCAATTTATTAAAGGTGACATAAGCCACATTTTTGTCATATCTTAGAACCATTTTCACCAGGAAATGCACAATCTCTGGTGTATAATTCCTCCCAAAGACAATGTCATCCGAGAAACAAGCTACACACAAGTTGAGGAAGATGCTTTCACAGTTGGTGCTGAAGGTTGACTTTGCTCTTTTAAATTTTACTTGAGAGGCCAGCAGGAAAAATCTTCAGGGCATTTTTCATTATAACATATATAACATAACATTATAACATATAAGTTTTGTTACATTCTTCTTTGTTATTATAAGAATCATTACTTGTAATACCAGGTAAAAATTATTCTAAGAAGCTGAAAGATGTGCATAGCTCATTAAGGAATAGGTTGGACTGTGTATGCCTAAGACATTGCTTTATGTTCTATATGTTTTTGTGGTATTTTATAAAGAAATGGCCTGGGGAAAGAAAGGTATTGGAGCCAGTGGAAACCAGAATACAAAGACAAGAAGTTAAATATGCATTTCAGTTTACTTAACTGGAAACTGATACTAGTAATACCTAATTTCCTCTGATTTTAAATGGTGACTTTGAAAACAAAATTTAGTAAATGTATAAGTACTTTGAACGTAGCATGGTAAAAATGGAAGTAATTACTAGTAGCTGCAACCAAATGATCACAGTAAAATTGAGTTAGCCTTAGGATATTAAATAAAGGCTATAATTCCATGGGTAGTGTTTCCTTTCTGCCTTTAATGAGGTGATGTCATTGTTCTGAAGAGCTGGAAGAGCCCAAATCCTCAAGATTCTTAACGTCTTTTGGACATCAGTCACTGGGCTAACATTCGAGAATGAAAACCACTTGATTACCATTAGTAATGTCTTTTCCCTTATTATTGCAGCGGGAACGTTTGTATCCACTTTATAATTTAGTTTAAAGAATGCTGATTACAGTGGCAAAAGTTTCACATTTCTTCTTTTCTTCTTTTTAGCAGTATATATTATGTCTAAACTCATTTCTAGGGGTTTTCAGGTTAATATATGCTTAGGTTTGGTTTTGGAATTCAAACAATAATTTAGAATAAAATAAATTATTAATTAAAGTATTAGTTGGCATGTGTTATACTTATAGGAGACAACTTTGATGTAGACTGTGCCCTCAGCATTGTTCCTTTGTGATAAAGAATTGCTTGAGAGAAAAGAAATCCTGAAGCCCTGTGTCTAAGGATTATCATTTTAAACAAAGTGTCAGGGCTATGTCCGTGTGACATCAAAATGAGTTGGTTAGTTCAGTAAATACCATGAAAAATGGTGAAAATGTTAAATTTGGGGATAAAATATGACACTAAAAGATTGAAGTTCTTTTGCCTATTTTTTTAAAGACAGTATACACTCTCACAGAAAGATACAGTCATGTGCTTATTGATAGAAAAGAAAAAGCTGAAGATAAAAATTCTTTTTTTCTAAAAATGTGCTTATTCAGCATCAATAGTGTTTTAGGTTCAAAAGGGGCATATTAGGTAATTTTCATGAAGAAAATTTGTAAGAAACTAATTTTTCTTACAGAAAGTAATTATTTTATATATTTATTTTCACAACGTATTGCCATCTTTTCCTGATCTCGCAATACGTCATAGTGTATGATAAATTATATGATAGTCTATTTTAAAGATGTACAAATCAATGCTCCTCTTAGTACATTCGCAAAATTGCACAACTATCACCACTATCTAATTCTCGAACATTTTCATTACCCAAAAAGAAACCCTCTATTCATTAGCAGTCACTCCCTATTCCTCCCTCTGGTTCATGACAGTTCCTACTAATATAATCTCTTTTTCTATAGATCTTCCCCTACAAGGTGTTAAATGGAATCATACATTGTGTCACTTTTTATGATTGGCTTCTTTTACTAAGTTTAATGTTCTAAATGTTCATCATGGAAATAATGTTAGCATATTATAAATATGTCACTTTGTTTTATAGCTGAAAAACATTTCATTTTATTTATCTATTCATTAATTGATGTCATCTGGATTTTCACTTTTTGACTATTACAAACTATGCTACTATAAACATTTGTATACAAGTTTTTGCATGGATATATGTTTTCAATTCTCCTGGATATGTTCCTAGAAACAAAATTGCAAGCTCATTTGGTAACGCTATATTTAAACTTTTTGAAAAGTTGCCAAATTATTTTCCAAAGTGATTGCACCATTTTACAATCCCACCAGCAATGTAGGGTGGTTCCCATGTCCCCATGTCCTTGCCAGCACTTGTTCATTCCTTGCCAGCACTTGTTCATTGTCTGCCTTTTTAATTTTAGCAATCGAGGGGGTTCTTAAGTAGTATCACTTTGTGCTTTTGATTTGCATGTCCATAATGACTAATGATGAGTATATTTTCATGTTGGCCATTTATATACATGTATCTTCCCTAGATAAATGTCTATTCAAATTTTCTGCTTATTTGTCTTTTTATTGTTTATTGGTTTGTAAGAATCTTTCATATATTCTCTATACAAGACATCTATCATCTGTAAGATTTGCAAAATTTTTCTCCCATTCTGTAAATTGTTGTTTCACTACCTAGATAGTGTGCTTTGCTGAACAAAATTTTTAATTTTGATAAAGTCCAATTTGTCTGTCTTTTTTTTGTTGTTGTTGCTTGTGCTTTTGGTGTCACTTCCAAGAAAACATGGCCAAAAACAAGATTAAAGATTTAGCTTGAAGTTTTTTTACTAATAGTTTCATAGCTTAAGCTCTTATATTTAGGTCAGTGATTCATTTTAAGTTTATATTTGCA
Source organism: Arctocebus calabarensis (assembly GCA_963573935.1). Lineage (NCBI taxonomy): Eukaryota > Metazoa > Chordata > Mammalia > Primates > Lorisidae > Arctocebus > Arctocebus calabarensis. The sequence goes on along the minus strand of CAUYON010072789.1, from coordinate 12,529 downwards.
TATTGTGTGAAATAGAGTCCAAGTTCATTCTTTTGCATATGAATATTCAGTTATCTCAGCACCATTGCTCAAAAAGACCATTTCTCACCATTAATTGGACCAAGCATCTTTATAAAAAATCAGTTGCCCAGAAATGTAAGGGTTTATGTTGGGGCTTTTGCTTCTATCCCATTGATATATAAATCAATCCTTGTATGAATATCACATCTTGATTGTCTTCCTAGTAAGTTTTGAAAACAAAAAGTGTGAATCCTTCAGTTATGTTCTTTTTCAAGACGGTTTTCCTATTCTGGATCCCTTATGTTTCCATATGAATTTGAAAATCAGCTTGTTAATTTCTGCACAGAAGCCACCTGGAATTTTGTTAGGGACTGCACTGAATCTGTAGATAAATTTGAGAGAATTGTCATCATAATAGTACTGCCTTCCAATCCATGAACATGGAATATTTTTCCATTTATTTATACTCTCTTTAATGATGTTTATTGTTTTCAATGTATACATCTTACATTTATATTATTAAATGTATTCTCAAGTTTTAATTTCATTTCTGATGTTATTGTAAATTAAATTTTTTCTTTTTTTAATTAAATTTTTTCTTAATTTCACTTTTGGAATGTTCATTGCTAGTGTATAAACATGTAACTGATTTAGCATATTTATTAAGGTATTCAGAAAACCAACTGCACTTGTTCATTAGGTCTATAGATTTTCTTGATTTTGTGTGTGGAGTTTATAAAATATTCAATGCAAAAGATCATCATTTGTTAGTAGATATAGATTTATGTCTTCTTTCCCAATCTGGATACTTTTTATTCCTTTTAATTGCTCAATAAATCTGCATAGAACTTCCATTACAGTGTTAAATAGAAAAGGCTAGAATCAACCTCCTTATCTTGTTCTTGATCTTTGGGAGAAAGCATTCACTCTTTCACCGTTTAATATAATGTTGGCAGTAGATTTTTCACATGTTCCCTTTATCAGGCTGAGATTACCTTTTATTCCTAGCCAGATAAATATTTTTGTCATGATTTAGGTTTGAATTATGTTAAATGCTTTTTCCAAAACTATTTAGTGATCACCTGGTTTTGACTTTCATCTATCTTATCAATATGTATTACACTGATGGGTTTTTGTATATTAATGCAACTTTGCATTCCTGGGACAAGTTCTACTTAGGTAGGGTATATATAATTCTTTTTATATGTTGCTAAATTGTGTTTGCTGATATTTCATTGAGGAATTTTGCATCTTTCTTTAGAAAATTATCAGTTTATAGTTTTCTTGTGGTGTCTCTTTCTGGATTTTGTCTGACAATAATATTGACCTCAGAATGAGTTAGGAAGTACTCCTTCATCTTTATTTATTTACTTTTGTTGTTTGAAAGGTTCATAAAGGATTGGTGTTAATTCTTTAAATGTTTGGTAGATTTTACTAGTGAAATTATCTAGTCTTCTTTAGCTTCTCTTCATGGAAAATTCTTAAATTATTAATTAATTCTTTTTATTTATTAAAAGTCTACTTAGGTTTTTTATTTCTTCTTGAATCAATTTCAGTAGTTTGTGGCACATAAGGATAAATGATTCATTTCATTTAGGTTATCTAACTTGTTTAGAATGTATTCTTCTATTCATAATTCTTCTAATTAGTTTTAGTTTTATAAAGGAACTTTTAAATTACTGATTTAAGTAATATGAGTCTTCACTATTTTTCTCTTGGTCAATTTGCCTAAAGATTTTTCAACTTTGTTGATCATTTTAAGGAGAGCAATTTCAATTTTGTAGATTTTCTTTATTGTTTTCTTTTCTATGTTTGATTTATTTTGACACTGACAATTACTATTTATCCCCTTCTGCTTGCTTTGAACTTTTTTTCCCATTCATTTCTAATTTCTTAAAGTGAAGGTACATTGCTGAGTTGAGATTTTTCCTTTTTTTTTTTAATTAAGGCATTGATAGCTACAAATTTGCTTATGAATGCAGATTTAGCTATATCATATAAGTTTTAGCATGTTGCATTTTTATTTATCTCAAAATCTTTCTAATTTGCATTCTAATTTCTACTCTGACCTATGTTTATTTCAGGGGTAACTTGCTTAATTTTACTCATTTTTGAATACCCTCTGTTGATAGTCTTTTGAATAAAAGGTATTTTCTATTTGTAGTTCTTTTATTTCATGAATCACGTAGTGTTTATTATTCTCTCTAAGATTTTTATAAGGCTTTGATAGTCTTTGAAAATCTTATCTCCGTCAACTTCAGATATTGATAATACATTTGTACAGTGAAATAAGTTTCTCAATCTCCCTTAAAATTACATAAATGCAAGTACTCTGGGAACCACAAATCTGGGAGGGTCAACCTTTTAAACTAAGTATTTTGCCAAGTTTATAACGAATTTAAGCAGAATTTACTATTTAGCTTTGTTATATAGACTAACAAACAAGGTAATTTTAGACTGCTGAATGATTTGGGTGCCAACAAAGTAATTTTAGACTACCACATGCATTTAAAATTAACTCTGTACGTTTTAAAGATAAACTTCACATGAAGGAGAAAAAAAGTTTTGTCTTCAAAAAGTTTCCAATCTATCTGGGGAGCAAAGGTAAATACATGAAAACATATGATAGCAAATGGAAAAGTCAAAGTGGTGGGGTAGGAAGCAAGAGATAGACAGAGAACTTCTCGTTGTTGTTAGGAAAGGCTTCTATTGATGTGAGAAATTTAACCTCTAACTTCAAGAATTGGCCTTAACTGAATCGGTGGGAAGAGTGAATTTTTTACACAGGAGCAAAGCTGTTAATAAAGGAGCAATCAGAACATGATATTTGATGAGGAGTAAGAAAAAAAAATTCTAACGAGGTAACATTAATGCTATAACAGTATGGTATCTGGAGTGAGGCAGAAACAGATTGCAAAGAGAAGAAACAAAAGTAAACAATGTGTTAGAGTCATTTAATAGTGAATGGAAATTGAAGAGAGGAATAAAATAGGATTCAGAAAAAATCTCAACCTAAATTATGTTTCTATGTTTTCCAAGGTGGTGACCCATCTCCACATTTGAAAGCAGAAGAGAAGGAAGCTTTGGAGAATAGAATAGAGTGCAAAAAAAGATGAAATTTACTTTAGAGTAAGGCCATTTAGGGTTACAATATAAATGATGGTGGTATTAGTAATTGATCACTTTTGGTGGAATCAAATTTATTATTATGGAGTTAGAAAGTAGTTTAGCAAAATGCATAGTGATGTTCTCTGAGGACTAACTTGGTTTCTGCTCAATTTTGTTTATGTGCAAGGCTGCTGGAAAGGCCCAAAACATAATGTAAAAAATTATGAGAACATTATTTGTGCTAAATTATAGTAAGCTCATTACTCTGTTAAATTTAGTTGTGGCCATCTATATCAAATTATATAGAGAGAAACAGAAGAACCCAAGATTTTTAATAATTTGTTACTATTTGAAAAGGAGTATAAAATAATTTGTTTTGCCTTTTTTGAATCTTAACTTATTAGCATAATAATCTTTATTAAAAGAATATAAAGTATAAATTAGTAATTCAGCCACATTGTAGTTGTATTGCATCACAGCACTGTAATTTCAGAGCTAGAAGTAATCTTTGTGATTACTTTTTAATATTTCTCAAATGTGTCTTTGAATGTCTGTATACAGCAGATTCATTTGGGGTGATAGTTAAGTTTGTGATACTAAATTATCCTTTTCCCATCAGGCTTTCCCCTTCCCCCACTGCATATACAAGGAGATATGAGGTTTAATTACTTTCTGGGGAAATTAGATGAGAAAGAATCCAGACTTGGGACAAGTATGGGAGAGTGTGTCATTGATAGACAGTGAAGGTGGTAGATAGTATTAAATAGAAGCCTTAATACACCCTCTTTTACAACATAGTGGTTACAAAACGTAGCTCATGGATACAAGGTATCCTGTATAAGCATTTTTGAGTACATCACTGAAAAGCATAAGAGATTATCCAAGATTATCAGATATTTAAGAAGCAATTCAAATCAAAAGATATTAGAACACATAGGAAAAAAGGAATTCAGAAAAAAACAGACAAACGATTAGAAACAAAGTAGAAAAAAGACAAACACAATTAATGTCCTGAAAATAGGAGAAAATGTGTTTCATCCATGAAATGACTGCAAGGTGATTTTGAAAGAAAATGGAGAAGGAGAAAGGGAACTTGTAAATTGTGCTAACTCAAGTTAAAAATTTGCAACAAAATACCTGAAAAAAAAGGTGGGAAATTTTTCAAGAAGAAAATATACAAATAGTGGACAAATGTTTGTTGGCCAAAGAGTTAAAATTTCAGTTAGGTGGGCAGCGCCTGTGGCTCAGTGAGTAGCGCATCAGCCCCATATACCGAAGGTGGAGGTGGAGGGTTCAAACCCAGCCTGTACATCAGAAATATCTATGTTTTATTTGTCAATTAGAAAAGATACATAAAAAGTCAATAAAGCTGGGTGGCTCCTGTGGCTCAGCGAGTAGGGCGCCGGCCCCATATACCGAAGGTGGCGGGTTCAAGCCCGGCCTCGGCCAAACTGCAAAACAAAAAAATAGCCGGGCGCTGTGGCAGGCGCCTGTAGTCCCAGCTACTCGGGAGGCTGAGGCAGGAGAATTGCTTAAGCCCAAGAGCTGGAGGTTGCTGTGAGCAGTGTGACGCCACGGCACTCTACCCAGGGCGATAAAGTGAGATTCTGTATATACAAAAAAAAAAAAAAAAACTATTCTGAGGCAAGTCTCATAGGCTTGACTAGGATGCCAAAATGATGTATGGGGCTCGGCGCCATAGCTCAGTGGTTAGGGCGCCAGCCACATACACCAGAGCTGGAAGGTTCAAACCCAGCCCAGGCCTGCTAAACAACAATGAAAAACTGCAAAAAAAAAAAAAAATATCCAGATGTTGTCGTGGGTGCCTGTAGCCCCAGCTACTTGGGAGACAGAGGCAAGAGAATCCCTTAAGCCCAAAGAGTTGCTGTGAGCTGTGATGCTATAGCACTCTACTTACAGGTGACATAGTGAGAATCTGTTTCAAAAAAAAAAAAAAGATGTATAGAACAACAACAAAGAAGACTAAAAATCCTACTCCTGAAGTACCCCATTTCCTAAATTGCTCCATAAAAGTTTATACTCATTTGCATCTACTTTTTCTAATAACCCACATTTAACATATCAGTTTGTCCTGTCATTAATCCCCTCAAAATATATCTCAAATTCAAACATTTCCATGAATTCTACCACCCCTTCCAAATTATGCCTCCATTGTCTCTCAATTTGACCATGGTCAACAGCTTGGAAAATAACCTTCTTGCTTTTATTTGTTTTATATCCACATATGATTTTCTTTGTCAAGAATGTAAATCCAATCCATTCCATAACGCTAGTCATTATGTCTACAGAAGGAAGACTAGACAGAATAATGATCACTTTAATATACCCAACTCTGACACAGTTTAAATTGGTGAATAGTTAATAGGGTGAACGTAATTTTGCCAATTTCATCAACGTTTGAACATAGGGAGATTATTTTGGATATCCAGGTGGGCTCTGTCTAATTACATGAGAACTTCATAGAAAAAAAATATTTTCTGGCTGAGGAGAGATGAGGCACAAAAATAAATGAAGGGATTAGAAAGACTCAAAATGTGAGGACTTGGCCTGCGGTTGCTGGCACTGAAGTTGGCGAAAGGGGGCCTCAAGCTGAGCAACGCAGGTGCCCTCTAGAATGACATTCAGCCCACATCTAGGGAGGAAACAAGGGCCACCGCCCTATGAAAACATGAAGCTTAACTAGATCAAAAACCTGAATGAGTGTGGGAGCAGATTCTTCCACAGAGCCTCCTGGAAGGAATAAGGCCCTGGTGACGCAATTATTTTAGCCCAGTGACACATCTGTCACATTTCTTACCTATGGAGGTATGAGATAACAAATTTGTGCTTTGTTAATTTGTTACAGAAGCAAAAAAAAGGTAATACTATATCCCATGTGGGCTTATGTAATCAGCCCCTACCAGCCTCCCTCAACTGAATACCAACTCACTCACTTTGCTTAGCCACAGGATCCTTTTCCAGTTAAAGCCTGTAAATGTGATAATTTATTACATAGCAATAGAGAATTAATACCGTGTGTATATTTTCTTGACATCTGGTGGTTGGTCAGTATTCACAATGTACTTGCCCTAGAGAGTTACTAAGTAACTTTAAGAATGTGATAGTAGTAGATATAATATCCTCATTTTGAGTTTTCCCTATTTGTATCTGGAGATTAAAAGAAACATACATAATTATAGCAAGATATTGGACATATTTCTTTACTCCTTAGAGAAATAAATAAGGACTTTCAAGTCCAACAGAGCTTTAGTAAAATTTCATTAGTTTTGTAACAGTAAGCAAATCATTCCAGAGTGTCAGTGTTTTCATCTGTAAAGCAAGGATACTCTTTAATCAAGGGAGTAGTTAAAGGAAAATAGTGTTATTATCCTAAAACCTCACTTAGCAAAGCACTCAATGTCTGGGAGGCACTCACTCGCTGTGTTAGTTTTCTATACTTGTCCCAAAGATTGGTAAGAAACAGAGCAAAGCATTGTAAAAATATCACTTAGATAAGTCAGACTCCAGTGGCCGGGCAGGCTTGTCACTAAATTCCAAACACTGACATCTCCCTCTAGGTTTCAGACCGTGCATTTGTTTCCTGTTGAGATATCCCACATGGCGCACAATCACAGCAAGTTATCACTCCACGTTCACACACAACTTTATTATTTCAAAAGAACAATATTTTGCCTTCTGTTTTTACTATTTTCATGTTATTTATAACCCTCTCTTAAGTACTTAACAATCTAAAGAGATTATGATTCTCAACCTCGAAATCTCCAAAATCCCCATAAGATTAGCCTGCGTGGTGGTTTACGCTTATAATTCTAGAGCTCTGAGAGGCTGAGGCGGGAGGATCCCTTAAGCTCAGGAGCTCGAGCCCAGCCTGAGCCAGAGTAAAACTCTGTCTATACTAAAAATAGAAAAACTAGCTAGGCATTGTGGTGGACAACTGTAGTTCCAGCTACTTTGAAGTCTGAGGCAAGAGCCCAAGAGTTTGAGTTTGCTGTGAGTTGAGAAGCCTCAGCCACCACCCTGGGGTAGAGTGAGACTCTGTCTCCAACGTAAAAAAAAAATCACCATAAAATCTATGATTCATAGTTTATTTCAATAATTCAAAATGTTGCTTGAACCTCCAGTTATTACAAAACATATAAAACAAAAACTTGCCATATTAATATCTCTGCATCAGGACATACACAGACAAATGTTTCTAAAGTCCTTTTTTAGGTTTTTAAGAAAATTGGAGCCGGGCGACTCCTGTGGCTCAGTGAGTAGGGCGCTGGCCCCATATACCGAGGGTGGCGGGTTCAAGCCCGGCCTCAGCCGAACTGCAAAACAAAAAAATAGCCGGGTGCTGTGGCAGGCGCCTGTAGTCCCAGCTACTCGGAAGGCTGAGGCAAGAGAATTGCTTAAGCCCAAGAGCTGGAGGTTGCTGTGAGCAGTGTGACGCCACGGCACTCTACCCAGGGCGATAAATTGATACTCTGTCTTCTACAAAAAAAAAAAAAAGAAAAGAAAATTGGAGTAATAAAGTCATGAATAATTATAATTCTTAACCACCTGCATGTATTTAGCAAATGAATAATTCTTTATCTTAACCTCTCATAAAAGTCCCTGGTTGCCATAAATAAGCTGCAAGTCTTAATTATACCAGTGTGAAATAAAAACAATAAGGGCAAGATGAAAACATCTTTTCTTTCTGACACTTCACAATAAAACAACTGATGTTCAAATGAATCATAAACCTTATTTTTCTGCCACACACTAATCTTCACCTTTCAACACAGTGAACTAATACGGTACTTAGTTTTTTAAAATGTATTATTGGTTCACTTAATGTTCACCATAAGAACTCAAGATAAAGTTCTAAATTAAAAATAACATGATTAAAGATCTGCAGGCATCTTTATTTTTCTACAAAAAATTGTCCACTAAATTCTCAATTCATATCACATTCAAAAAATTAAGAAAAAAAATTTATTTACAATGTTAAACCATAAACCTCTAGGAAATTACTAAGGTTAGAACAAAGTTTTCTGTCATAAGTATGTTCAAAAGGGAATTTTATAATAGTGAAAAATATTAGATAAATAAAAAATAATATATTAGGTGCATAATATTGAATGTCAAATAGGCAGTGAAATTATTTAAGGGAATTTCTGTGTGTTCTTATTGGCTTCTTTATCAGGATATTTTGTTTCACTGAATTATGCCTCCAAGTGCTGTGTATGAAAGTCTGTTCCACATTGTTCCTTCCTCTTTACATGTGTGTCTTTTTGCATTTTACTCAATGCGATATACACCTTTACCAAGTAATAGAAATAAAATTATAGCCCTAAATTTCTACAATTGCTTAAAAGGTCTTTTTTTCAAACTCCCAATTAAATAAATATCTAATCTTCTATCTCCTCCTTATGAAAATCATTTAAGTCATTATCTCATTTCTCTTCTATGGGAATTTTTTCCCTAATATTCAAACTTATAATAAAATATAGGCCATTATATTGAACTCACTGTATCATTCCATTATTGTTCAGTATCTCTGGTTAGTTTTGTAACAGATTTTCTTGGGAGAGGTGTCTGAACTCTAGTACTTTCTTCTTCCTGTCTCCTAGAGTTACGTCATTTGAACTTTCATCTGTTCTTTTGAAGAGATTTTGTTAACGTGACTAATAACTTCCTGATTACTAAAACCTGTTGTTAGTTAATCACGTCACCTTTCACTTTGACCCCTAGGTGATACTGTATGCCTTTGGAGAGTTCCTAGACTCTCTTCATTGCTGAACTCTTCCCTGGCCTTCGGGAAACTGATCAGTTTTGCTTCTCCTCCTGTCTCAGTGTCCATCACTGTTCAACTTTCACCATATTTCCTTCTCACATACCTGATCCCAGGGATAGAATGCAATAGTAGTGCCCCAGGTATCAGTAAGAGGACTTTATTTCTCCTTTGTTCACTCTTACTCTCCAGCTAATCTCATGGTTATAAAAGCCATAGTTATGCTGAAGACTTCCAAGCTGGTATATGTAAGACTTCTTTCCTGAATTTAAATTCAGGTGGGGATGTGCCTACTTCACAGCATGATGAGTAATAGACATATAAAGTATTACATGTTCAAACCAAGCCTATCAATGTTTGCTCCTTCCCAAACCACCCTGCCTTTACCCCAACATTCCCTTCCAAGGATGATGCCATCTTTTACTTACCCAGACTAAAAAAAGATATACATCTAGGGCAGCGCCTGTGACTCAGTGGGTAAGGCCCTGGCATCATATACTGAGGGTGATGGGTTCAAACCTGGCCCTGGCCAACTGCAACAAAAAAATAGCTGTGCGTTGTGTGGTTGCCTGTCCTCCCAGCTAATTGAGAGGCTGAGGCAAGAGAATCGCTTAAGCCCAGGAGTTGGAGGTTGCTGTGAGCTGAGACACCATGGCGCTGTACCCAGGGTTAATAAGTGAGACTCTGCCTCAAAGAAAAAAAAAAGATATTCATATGTATGGTTTTCTATGTCTCACTTCTAACATTCAATTAGGCAAAATATGTATGTATATGTATCTATATATCTATCTATTTACATCTCTATCATATACATATATGCCATTTAAAAAAAATCCATTCTCCTATGTGATGTATTTACCCACTTGTTATCATCATGATCCAAGCTAACATAATCTTTTCTTGCCTAGTGGATTGTTCCTGACTCCTAACTGGTCCCTGTAATTCTTCAGTGGCCTCACCAAAATCTATTCCAAGAACAACAACCAAAGGAATCTTTCCTGGATTGATATTTTACTACGTTTCTCCTCTGACCAAAATACTGGAACCACTAATATGGCTTCCACCATGAAGTAAAAAACCAACTCTCTATGTGTCTACAAAGCTCCCCTCATTCTCATAATCACTGCAACAGCATTTCTGATTTTATAGCTTAGTTCTAACTTTTACGTCATTCTAAATGTTTCACACTAAACATGTATTTCAATTTAGCAAAAATAACCCAAGAAAAGTGAGTTACAATTTTAATATTGTTCCTCTTTACCATCAAATGACTTGAACAATCATGAGTGTCTGATGCTGGATTATCTGCTACTCATCAAGAACTGTGGCAGGTAGAAAAAGTGTGGAAATGCCTCGAGCATTATTTAAAACCTAGTCAATTTTTATTACATAAAAACAAATTTGTATGCAGTTCAAAGTTTGAATCACTGTCAAAATGATTCAGAACTAACTATATATATGCATATGTGTGTGTATATATAGACACAGACAGATAAGAGAGAGAGGGAGAGAGAGGGAAACTGTTAGGAAATGGCTAATGCAACTGTGTTAACTTTGCAAATCCAAAATCCCTGGGTAGGTTAGCAGGTTGAAGACCTAGGTCAGAGTAGGAAAAGTTGCCATCTCTTCAACTGCAGTCCTCCCTTAGCTGTGTTTTTTGTCCTCAGAAGACATCATTCTTTTTAACTTAAGGCCTTCAATGGATAGGATTATGCCCATAGAAATTAGGGAGAATAATCTGCTTTACTCAAAGGATATTAATTTAAATGTTAATCTCCACTAAACAGAAAAAATCTTCACAGAAACATCTAGAATGATATTTGACCAAATATGCAGCCTAACAAAATTGACACATAACCACCCCAAATGCTATTCACTTTAGATGATAAGATGATTCTAATTTTTCGCTTTTAGTTTCCTATATTTAAAATGAGGACAACAAAACTTAATTTTCCCTGGTGGCTGGGAAGGCTTAAATGCACACTGTATTTGGCCCAGGAACAGAACAGATATTCCACACACATCACCTCTCTTGACTTTCTTTTGATAAAAGCATTTTGAAATGAATACAACTAACAAAGAATATTGTGGTGTCTCTGTGTGTGTGTGTGTGTGTGTGTGTGTATCTGTGTTTGTATCCACATTAGTTAAGTACTTCCCTGCCGATGTTCAGCCCTGCTTCAGGCTTTTCAGCAATGTAACAGAAGGCCTAATTTTTACTGTCAATGAGTAATGTTACTATTATTATTAATTTTCTATTAATATGAATGCTTCAAAGAGAAAGCAATCTATAAAAAAATGCCCAGTTGAATATAAGTGCCTATTATTTCAATGTATACTGTATAGTTTAGTTGGTTGGTACAAGTAATGCTATTGAAATAACAATTTGCAAGATAAATGAAGCAAAACCCTCCTGGACTTATAAACTTGGAATTTTTGGAAAACAGAAAGAAAGAGGAAAATACGAACAGAAAGGAAACTAGATGAGGAGAAAGCATACATGGGAACTGACCTGGGTGTGTGAAAACAAGCAGTAGGGCACTCACAGTGTTTATGCGCCTGTAGAAACTGTGCTGGGAGCTTCATGAGGCATTTCTATTTTTACAAGAAATGAGGAAACTGAGACCTACGGAAGTTCAGAAATAGACTCCATGTGACAAAATGAGAAGTCTGTGGACAGTTTATAATGCACATAAATGCACGTCTCCAGAATCCTAACTTACAAAGACACAAGCGCTCACTTTAACAGTTAAATACAAATTCTGTTAGCTCTAAACCGCACGGAGTTACATGGGGATTTCAGAAGTTGACAAAGAAATTTCAAGTATTTCTTAAGTTCTAGTACATAATTTGGTGAGTGTACATTAATCATACGGGGCTGCATCGCTTTTGGCCTCCCATTAATGCTATATTGGCTTCTCAGAACCTTTTACAATGTGAATGAAATAGTTTCCCACTTTAAGTTGCTTCTTACTCTGTGTGTGTGTGGGGGGGGTGGGAGGTGTTGGGGTGGTGCTTTAATATCCCAAATGTTACATATGTGTTTTGATGCCTTGTAAAATTATAAGAACATTGCTACTTTTTGAGCAGATGCACTGTATTCTAGACTGATGGGATATAGTTCTATAGTAAGATTTAAGGAAATTAAAATAAAATAAAATATATACACATATCTTTTTTGACTCACCTGATATTTTGACTCACATTTCTGCAAATCAAGAGGTTATGTGGGATGACTAAGTGGTATGTGGTATGACTAAGAATCTGTATCTAAGCCACTACCATTTGGGGAAGAACAAAACATTATGAATGGATGGAATTTCAAATCATTTCCAGAAAGAAGGATTAATAGCTCAGAATAGATCCAGGATGGTCGGCATAAATAAGAAAGTAGTGAAACGCAAAAATTTATATGGTGTGTGTGTGTATGTTTGAATGTGTGTGTGTGTGTGTATATATATATATACATATATATATCAAAAATCACAGATGTAATTATTTTTTTTTAATTTTTGTAAGACAGAATTTATTCACAGAAAAGAAAGAAAAGAATACAGAAAACATTAAGGCATCTGTTAGAGGGAGAAAATTCTAGTGGGGAGAGAGAAGCTCTCTCCGTTTCTCTCCCAGTCTTTCCCC